>JAHHFK020005706.1:0-82423 GCA_024533555.2 Aedes koreicus | reverse complement strand
TGCACAATTTTTCCACTTCTTTCAGCTTCCATGTTGATTATTTAGAAGGTTCGGTCAGTTTGAGGAATGTCAAAAATGCGATTTCCCCGGATTTGACAAAGTTCACTGTCCACGTGAAAAACAAGAACTTTTCAGACCACGAGTTAACCCACAACATGAGCAAAAGTTTGTTCGATTTCTATGAAGCAAACTGTAGTTAGTTTTTTGGTTTGCCGAACATATGAAGAGATTTTCCGCCAACATGCTCCGAATCTCAATGGGAAGACTTTGTGGAACCGAGCAAACTTTGTCTTTTCAAACAACTTTGCATACTTTGTTTTTTCAAAATTTAATCTAGACTACAATTTTGTGAAAAGGGCTTAATTTTTTTGATAGTTTTGGAATGAACACCAACCCAAAAAGAACAAGACTTACAAAGAACTCCTTATGGGTGACTTTTAAAGTATCAGAAAGAAAAAAAAAAAAACAAAGCGTAGAGGGCACCATTAGAATCCATTCTTGGCAAAAAAAAACATTTTTAAAATTTAAATTCAATCTGCAAAAAAAGGCTATCTTAAAAAAAGTCGATTAAGGTTTTTTTTTCTTAATAAAACAAATTTTCAGATTTGGGCGGCAAAGTTCGCCTTCTATACATTTGGAGATAGGAACTTTTTAAGAAAAAAAAGTTTTTCTTTCTTTAAATTTGTCATGTCATATTTTTGCCGTGTATTGCTCAAATTTTCCGTGGAGCATAATATGGTCTCTGAAAAATTACTCTGGAAATGGACAGTTTCGAAAATTGTAGTAACGCCGGTTTGGGTTTTTCATGGGTCTTTGAATGTTTGAAAATCGAGGCTTCCAGTTGGAAGAGCTTTATTGTTAAATTATAATTTCGCAAAAACTTTAGTGATAATACAATTAAATCAGGTGGTTGATCCTGTTTGTACCGAAACTTTGAAGTATATTTCAAGAAGGACAATACATTGGAAAACAAAGCTTCATCTGTATATCTGAAGTATTGAACCGACTCCAATAGCAGTTCAGTTGTTTATATCCAAAATTGCTAGAGGTCATTAAACAATTCAATATATTGCTAAACTATTTTCATGTCAGATGGAGCAGCGGGCCATTATAAAAAACAAAAAGAACATTGCCAGCGTGTCCAATTTTAAGTCAGAAGTATGGATTGGAAGCAAGAATGGCACTTATATGCAACGTCTCATGTGAATGTTCCATGTGATGCTATTGGTGGTACTCTCAAGCGAATGGCAAGAAAATTTGAAACGCTGCCGAATTAGCTGAAGCTTTACACAATCGAAAATATGAGACTATATGACAGGCAGTTGAAGATAATCCGTGGAAATTGTTCCACAAAACTGAATTTCTGCTTCATCAGCTGAATAGTATGCAGAAAATGTCAGAAGAACTTGAGGAGTGTATATAGCCATCAAAGAAACGTGCCCTCATTATAGGTTCATTGCTTTGTACCTATTTTCAGAAAATCAAATTTCAGCTCAAAGTTTTTCTGATTCAAAGGATAGTCAAAGAAATTTACTTTGTATGTGAAAGATTTATAAATTAAATATATGATGTCAATGGTAATTTAAACATGCATATGAAAATGTACATATAAAAAATAAATAAAATAAAACTATACCAAACAAAATACTGAATTTTTCATCGACATAAAGCAGTGTTTCGAAAATTCATATAACGTCACTCAATTGAATCGTCACTACAATGGATATGCATCAAGTCTTATCGAAGCCATATTTGAATCATACATTAAAATTAAGAGACTATCCGGAAAAGTTATACATGACTTTTACTTAAACGTACGCTTTGGTTTGTTTTGCGGTGAAAGGGAAGTATAATGTTTTTGACCCCTTTTAAATGTTAAGTCTAGATTATTATTGTTTTTTTTTGCGAAGATGTTAGTAAATTTCCCTTCTTCCAAATAAAAGCTAGAATTTTATTAGATTCTATGGGAGTGTTGAAAACTGTAACGAAACGAGTTTGCGTGATACACGGTAAAAATAGGACATGTAGAAGTTGTTATTAGAAAAAATTAAAAAAAAAAATTGTCCATCTTGCAATGTATAGCATGTTTTTAGACTATTATATTGCCTTTACGAAGAAAAAACGTCGTCGAGACCTAGGTAGCCATTTTTTGCAAATTGGCTTTTCGTTAAAATTTTTTTTAGCGTATAAGAATCGATTTTGCAATTTTTTACAATTTCATTTTATTTCAGCGTAAAAGTTAGAAACGGTTTTCAAAAAGTCACCCAGACAAAACTTTTTTGTAAAATTGAAACTATTTTTTGGATTATGTTGATTTAAAGAGAATCGATCAAAAAACTTAAGCTAACTTTTCAAGTGAAAGTGTACCATAGATGACTTTTGCAGAAGAAAAGAATGCAAAAAGTTGGCAAGAAGGGGCGCCGTCTAAACACCCACAAGGATTTCTAGTGGATTCTGAGAGGGTGCTGCCAAACTACTTTGGATGAGTTTGGCGTGAAATTTGTCACTTATGTTTAAAAAACCTTAAAAAACTACACTGAAAATTTAATTTTTAGTTTATATTTTGAAATCGAAAGTAGAACTAACAAATCTGTTCGTTGTTTTTGGCAACGAAACAGGTGGCACAAAATATGAAGATACATTCGTAATTAATGGCACACGCGAAACTGTCAAAAGCACCAAGCCTTTGACAACACAGAAACAACATTCAGTAAATAGTACAAATACAATACAAAAAACTACAAGTATTTTGTTACAAATTTAAAAAGAAACGTCTATCAGATGGTTGCTTGAATGACCGGCTGAGAGATCTACTTTGCATATCGGCGGAAAATGTAATTGACAAAAAAGCGCAACCACGTGGAGTTGTCCCCGTCTTTTTTTTAATGTTTCTGACACGGGATTTGATCCTGCAACAATTTTGGAAAGAGCTGACTACGGCATCCTCGGTGGTTGATCTCACTATGCCATGGCGACTCGTGAGGTGATAATTGAATGATGAGTATGAGGTTATAACTTCTCGACAGCGCTGCAATTTGTATTTTAGGATAAATAAATTATTCCGCCCATCCCAGCAGCAACATCAGGGAAGCAGCGATGGCTGGTCTTCACGAAATCTATTTCGTGCATTATACAAAAAAGGTGTTATGATAACATTTTATTTTTTGATGAAAAGCAATGTGAATGTTTCATATAATATACGAGACGACTTTGTTCTATGTACAAATCCATGATTACGAAGCGAGTGAAAGCTAATTTGGAGAAATAGGTACAGTGTAACTATATAAAATTGCAATACTTTCACCTCCAAAAGTTGAACAAATGAAATCCGGCTGTAATTTATCCGGGACTTGGGAAGAAGAAGATTCATCGTCATTCTCACGAACGAAAAGCCCGAGCAGCACATTTGTTACAATCGAGTTGTTCAACTTCATTGTAACTCATTTGGTGATAGATAATCAAGTTGCTGCACTCCAAATTGCATGGTTATATGTTACTTGGATTACTGTCTACAGCGTGTCCAACGGAGACTTTCATAACTTGGCAATCTGCGAGGGTCTTGCCAACGAAGATGTCGCAAGCAAAGCGCATAAACCTTCGCTGAACGGCTTCGATCCTCTGAACATGCATTTGGTAGAAGGGGACCAAACGACAGCACAAGTAACCAAAAAAGGACGAACCAAAGAGCAGTATAGTGCCTTCAGACCGTAAAACGTCTTTGAAGTTTTTTGCGAAGCGGAAGATGAATCCTCTTAACAAGCGATGAGGCTTAAGAAACAATATAGGCAATGTGGATTCTCGAATGACGGTTTGCGTTCGAGCATTACTCCCAGATCCGCTGACTGTTGTTTCACGTTTCAAGCGTGTTCCTCGAAGGATGCACTCGTGGAGATACATCGCACGTTTTCGGCCAAAGGAGATAGCCGAGCATTTGAATACATTTAAGGCCATTTGATCAACAACAAACATCGGTGTTGAATTAGGCACAATTCCAGTAGAATTGGAGAAGCTATTCAGCTATTCTAGAAGAAACAGCTGAATAGCTTCTCCAAACTAAACCTAATTAACCGATATTTCTTGAGCAGTCGTCGACGCGCGATTCCTGCTGAAGAAAATCGACGTCTTCTGGACATTTTATGACGTAGTACAGCTTTCGATTATTCGCGTAGATCAATTTCAGGCATCTGAGGACGTGAAATTCACGTAAAAACCCCCCCCACCCGTTCACCCCGGGTATATAACAGGAAAAGAAATGGACCAAGGAAAAAATTTTTTTTTTTTAAAAAACTGGCTGCCTTGCCGAAGGGGTGACCGGAGTGTGAAGTTACCCCCCCCCCCCCCCCCCCCCTTTTTTTTTTTTTTTTAAAAAAAAAAAAAAAATCTGAGAGGCTCGGAGACCAAACATAGCTTTTTTTTAAGATCCCAAATCCACACAAGAGCACCTAATTTCGCTTCCTCGTGATTAGCACCCCACCGGCTGGCAACCGAAAAAAATCTGCCCTACTCTTTTACCACTGCACTAATTAATGGCTGCCTAGCAACATCGAACGTTGACACTTTTGCCGCTCCGCACTACGGAATGAAGCTGGCACCTCGGGGTATGAGCATAGCATGAGCATATTGATCACCCGTGGTTTGCTACTTCGTTATTGATCGAGACCAGCTGAAATTGCACAGAGAACCAACAGAATGTCACCTGGGAGTAGTGAATCATTCTCAATGTGCAATTCCTGGTGGTCTCAGTTTTTGGATCAATACTGACGCTGGCCACGCCCGTGTAGATCAATTAGGGAAGGGAAGGAATGTTAGTTGGATACTTGTTGCTGCAAGAGGCCGTAAACTACTGCACCCCCACAAGTATCTCAGGGAAGGAGTTTGTTAGAGGGAAAGGGTTTGTTCGTAGGTCCATCTTGGTAAATGGTGATTATAAGTCCGTTTTTTAATTGTTTAGTCGTTTTCGATTTACTCTCCTATCATTACTACTGCACCCCCACAAGTATCTCAGGGAAGGAGTTTGTTAGAGGGAAAGGGTTTGTTCGTAGGTCCATCTTGGTAAATGGTGATTATAAGTCCGTTTTTTAATTGTTTAGTCGTTTTCGATTTACTCTCCTATCAGCCGGCTGACTAGAGATGTGGAATGAACTTATTTAGGTTTGAATGCTGATTTAAACCAACAGTAACGATGCTATTGGGGACACGCGTGTGGTTTGTTTCAATGTAAAACACATATATTAGTTCACTTTGTTTGCGCTGTCTGTGGAATGCACGCTGCATGCAAGCAGAAAACAATTATATGATCCAAAGAAAACAATTTTTTTGTTATAAGTTATATTGTCCAATTGTGATACTATCTCCTCTTGCATTCGAATCCGGAACTACACTTTACTTCATTACTCTGAAACACAATTGATGATCGCACGCGGAGCTTTGAAGCGCATTGTATACACCAGAGAACGCGCGCTTAAGCAAATCAGATATCAACGAAAGCTACGGCTAGGATTACCTTCCGCGGAAGCTACCATTTGAATTTTTATTCTTGTGAGTCTTACCGCGTCTTACCATTTTTTGTATGTCTTAAGCAAGCATCACACCAGCGATGCCACTGGTAATAATAAATGTACAATCAACCCCGCCGCCAGGAAACTCGGCCGAACTGGAGCAGAGTCGGAGCGTCCGCGGGCAAGTCGTGCGACAGATTTGGCAAACCGTCTCACAAACCCGTCGCACAACCCGCCCACAGACGCCCCGACCCCACGTCAACCCGACCAAATCCCCCGGGGGCGGAGCCAATGCCGCACTACACGTCAGAGCGTGTGTGGGGCCCCTGATGTTCATAGCACAGACACTGACAAATGGTTCGCACCCACCTCACACACACCTATAATTATTCACAAACATCTTAAACATTCACACTCACTATTTTATCTTGAGTATTTAATCTATATATAAAGATTTAAAATTCTGACAATTAGAGAATAAACAACAATGAAAAAACTGTCAAGCAAATGAAAAGGGCACTTTTTGTCGTTTCCCTCAATTATTTGATATCAAGTATTTGTAGATTGTTCCTAGCTTCTTCTAAGAGTGAATTGCGGTTAAACCCGCCAGTATCACACCTGTTTCAGTGCCTTCAAATAAACGTACTACGACGTGGCAATTTACAGAAAGCATAGTGTGATACTATCACTGCTGATCATGTTCTTGGTCTCCCATGCTGGCCTTTTGCATGAGATTAGCCCTCTTACCTACGACAAGGTGACAACCATGATCTTCGAGAGCGGGAAGGAGGGGGGCTCTCATACAAATTAAACTGAAATTTCTGCATAACTCGAGAACTAATGAAGCAAATGAAACAAAATTTGGCATGTGGTGATTTTGAAGGAAAGAAATGTTTCTACGGTTGTTCGAGATCCCTCCTCTCTCTGTTAGGGAGGGGGGTCCCATACAATTGAAACACTAAAACCAAACGTGAGAATTTTCCCTACTGTTACAAAAATGTGTACGCAGGGGCTTCAAGAGCCGGAGAAGCCCCTTATGATAGTTCGAGACTCTTCACCCAACTGAAAGAGGGGGGTTCTCATACAAATGAAACACGCAAATTGGAACCAAATTTGGCGATACAATGAGGTTTTTTGGAGGCAGGATTTTTTTCTATGGTCGTTTTGAGACCACTCCGCTCTCTGGAGGGGGGGGGGGAGAAAATATCTCTCATACAAATGAAACATAAATTTCAAAAAAACATGAGAATTATACAGAGTAACTAAAAAACAAAATGTGTATTTCTCGGGTAAAAAACATGTTCTGATAGAAGTTTGAACACCTTCGTCAAGAATGAGGGATGCTTGAGTTACTCTCAGTGTTACATTATGCACACTAAGTTAGTCTAAGTTTATGCCAGAAAAAAATACGTTCAAATTGACAGGATACGGCGAATTTTGAAGATGTATCGACAAAGATTTTCCATAAGGGCCCAACATTTTTCGTGACAAACGTAAACAATGGCCATTTCCGCGTATTTCCTCTAATTTAAAACGCCCCTAATCAATCCACCACGGTCATTTTGAAAAGAGAATGTTCACCTATTCGATGAAATTGAAGGCATGAGAGAAATTTACAGTTGAACCCATTGTTTGCGTTTGTCAGTTATTTATTAATGAAAAATCGTTTGCCGAAATGTCCTTTACTATGAAGTGGTTCTGCACAAAAAGCAAAAAAAAAACATGGTAAAAACTAACGATCCGAGGAGATATATTAAAAACACGTACCTGCGTTTCATTATTTACAGAAGTTAGGGTAACAGGATGTACACCGTGTCTAATATATTCTCATACAAAATAAAACTCTATTTATTTCAAATCGATAATCCAGATTTTATTGATATTGTTTACCCTATCCTATGGCAATACAATACTGATCAACTACAGCATATGTTTTGGAAAAACACCGCCTTTAACCTTCTTGTCCAGCTCCAGACGTTTTTCGAAACTGCCACAGGTGACACGCACGACTTCCATCGGCGTCTCAGATTCGTTTGATTACGGTTTTTGAATTGGTTCATTTACCTTCGCCAGCATGTCTGATCATGTCTACGCTTTAAAAATAATCCAAGGGACTCAGATCTGGTGAACTGGGAGGCCATTCATTCTTGTCCAAAAAGTCGGTCAAATTTTCTCGGCACCAGCCCTGAACGAGATTTGCAGTATGCAATGGCGCTCCGTCCTGCTGAAGCACATAGTGATCATCTCCAAACACCTCTTGTACATATGGCTTGACAACTTTCTCCAATATATATCCAAAATATACGTTTTATAATGTATGGCATTCACTTTAACGCCTTTTTCGATGAAAACCAGTGGTAATTTGCCTGGCTTGCAAATTCCTCCCCAAACCATCCACTGACGCAGCACTTTGGAACCGTGGAATATTCCTATCACTCTCTGAAACAGTTCTCGAAGAGGAAAACTGGAAACCCTGATTTTTTACATTTTTTTCTGTTGATATGTCCATAAACTCTACGCGTAGACAAAGTTTTGTAACAATCTGAGACCCTTCGGCTCAAACTTTCATTTTCATTTTCATTTTGCAGCATTTGGTGAGGCAATAAGAGCGCAAGTCAGTCCAAAGCCGATGATAGGGAGGCGTAATGACGAACTAGTCTATTCAGACCATACGAACTCCATGGGAAGGAACAAGGATAGGTTAGGTAGGGCGTTTTGGAGCGGTTAAAAATACTGCAAAAAGAAAATCATTTAATGAGGGAGTTAATTTACAATTCCGCATTACAATGATACACGGTAAATCTCAAAAAGATAGAGAGAGGCATGTAGTTCATATCAATGTGACCAGGTTATTTGAGATACCACTGTAAATTTCATGTTGTTTTTACGCTGCTGTTGCTATATCAAAGTAACATCTCTCTTTGATTTGCTATAATTTGAAAGTCGGCTGTCGTACACTGCACATAGGGTACGGGACGGGTTTTCAGCAGTTTAGTCAGCCCCTTAAACATTTGAGAGCTGTGTGTAATCTGTAATTAGAACTGCAATGTAATTACTTAGTATTTATTTAATGCAATTAACTATTTATTAATGTTATTGATTAGTATAGTTTAGCATAGATTAAGCTTCAACCCCTTAGGAGATAAATAATGCTCCGGTAATCGACAAAGCGTTACGTCGTTGGTAATTATGATAGATTTACAATCACAGTCATTACTCGTACGATCATCGGACTCCGCACCTGAGATAGGTGTTCGTCCGGATGGAAGGTTCCGTTAGCTGCCCTCCTTCCTAAGGTTATCCACCAACAGTGATTCCGATGAATCAGAAATTTATTGTTCTTACTTCCACATGCTGCTGTTTACCGAAACGACGACGTCGACGACGATGATGTTGATGATGCACACGTTTGATTTATATTGCACATATTTTTATTATCTCCCCCACCCGCTCCCCGTTCGATCATTCAAAGTCAAGTATATGCGATAACGCGTAATCACAGTTTCATTGCGTTCCAGGAAGCAATGGAGATTAAACAGGAGAAAACAAAAAACTCGCGTGGATACCGTGGGAGCTCGATCCGGAAATGCCATTCGGGAAACTATCTCCCATCCTTGAGGAGCGAAAAACGGTAACTAGAACAACAACTCAATGACGTCGACGACAACCAAAAACTTCCTGTTTGTCGTAAGGCTAAGATAAACAACAGCACCAACACCTTCTTCACACGGGCGATGCGAGGTTGGATAACGAATTTAAAGTTGAATACGGTCGGCGGCATTACACTCACAGCACAGGAACCTTAATCGTTTGCTCCACTTCTCGGGGGAACGTGGCCGGTGTTAATATATATTAGAAACATTGGTAAAGATAAACATCCGCATGCGCTGCTGCCCTCCTATCCGTGGATGCAGTAATCTCCGGGATGAGATACTGTTATGAAACCAGGGCGTGGGAGCATCGTATCAACGGGTTGAAACAATATTTGGCATTCATACGCAGTCGGTCATCATGCTGCTGGAATGAAGTGACTTTCGATATCATTTTTTTTTATTCGTGACACTTTACACCACAAGGGTGCATTTGTGTCTTACGAAATTATCAATTCTAATCCATTAATACATCTTCATGTACAATATTTCCTGTATTTCTTCTTCAACCCCTCTTCATTTCCTCCTTTTCAACTCTTATTCTTCAACTTCTCTGCTGTAACTTCTCTTTTCCCTTCTATTCCTTCGATGGTTTGCATTAATTTTTACGCTCCTTACGTTTCTCCTACTTCTCCTTTATCTGTTTTTCTCTTCTTCTTTGACTTTTCTCCTTCCATTTTTTTCACATTTCTTCTGTTCCATCCTTCAACTTTTTGTGCTTCTGTTTCGTTTCTCTACTTAGACTTCGCCGACTTCTTGTGTCCACTTCGTGCTCTTCCGTTTCTCTTCTTATATTCGTCCACTTAGCTTTTCTTCTTTTTCGATGGTTTTTTTTTCTATTTCATTTTTTTTTTGCTTTTTCTACTGCTTTGCTTCTTCCGTTGTGCCTCGTTCAATTTCTTCTGCTTCATTTTCTTCTTCATCCGCTTCCGGTTTCTTCTGCTTCTTCCGCTGATTCCGTTACGGTTCTTTTGTTCCGCTTATCTTTCCCAACTGTTCTTCTTCAGTTTATCCATTTCCGTACTAGTTTCGTTCACTGTTTCTTCTTTCGTTCCTGTTCTTCCGTTTTTTTATCGACTTCTGTTCGTGTGTCCGGATTTACATCGGACACGATTCAGCATTCCTCGTTTTATTTTTCGGCTTCTTCCATTTTCTGATTTCGCTATAATTGTTTAAACAGTCTTGTTTCCCTTAGAAAATTAAGCATTCGTGTTTGCTCCTTTGTATTTCCCAGGGCGTTTCCTCTATTTTTTTCTCTTTCTGTTCCAATTTTTGCATTCACAAATAAAATCCCGGACATCCATCACCGTACCGTAACGTTCACAATTGGACGGCGGCTCTTTGTTTTCTGATAGGGAGTCTAAGACGACCAAATGTCAAGAAATCTATGCAACTATTACCAGCTGCAAAGAAACTTTTGCAAAATTCCCAAGACCAAGCTTCTGATACTGATTCAGACACAGAAGCTGAGGAAGAAGGTATTCAATAAGGTTTTATTATAAACTAACAAGATTTAATGCTTTGATTATAGCAATAAATCAATCTAACGTAGCCAAAACTTATTAAAGAAATGAAAGTACATTAATTTTAACAAATTTGTCCAAAACAAAGAAGCGAACAGGCTCGCAATAAATTTTGATTACTATGCAGGGAAAAATCAAATACATTAATTACAGCTTTGAGTACTTGAATAATACCATACTTATTTTTAAGTACATTAATTACTGGGGAAATTGTGTGGTTAAAGTTCAATAGTTACACTTGCAATTACCACTAATTACATATTCAGTAATTTAAATACGTCCAAAGTAGCTAAATCTGATTACTTTCATTATAACTTGAAAATCCATTACCAGGTAATGATTACATACGAGATTAATCACACTAAGTACTTCACACTTATATAATGTCACAGATTTCAGAAATATTTTACTGGAATCTTGACAACAGATCGTTCTGTAAACCATTTTTACAGATGCCACGGCATTCCGGATCCAGATCCAGATTTTACGAAATACTTGTATATTTGTAAAAGTTTACCGAAATACAAAAGATAGGTACACCCGAAAAGACGAACTGAAAACTTTATGTACCCCATGATACCCGGCGCAGATTTTTCGTACATTTATACTTTATGTGCTGGTTGACCAAACTGTGCAAAATTTGGGTGCTAAAGTTTGCTGGTGTCTGAGATACACTATCGGAAATAATTATAACACCACCATGTTATTTGCAATTTTTCGAAAAGTGTTCAAACAAGGATGATCAGTGATTGAGTTTTTAGAAACATAGTATTAAGTGTTACAATATGGGGTCAGAGGATGAAATGAATATTACGTTTTATTCAAATGTTATGCTTCATTTAATATTTTAAGGTGGAAATAAATATAACACCACTTCGTATAAAAACTTGTTTATTTAATATATTGCTGAAGGAATACATTATTAGAGGTAGTCAGTAATGCGTTGCTTCACCTTTTTTCATGATTACTTCTTCCAGCCGCCTGGGCATCGAGGTAATGAGAGATTTTAAGATGTTCGGAGTAATTTTAGCCCATTCATCGATGATAGCTTTTCATATGTCCTGCCCTGTGCAAATACTGCTTGAGACAAAATTCCCCAAGCATTTTTTATTGGGTTCAGGTCCGGACTACAAGCCGGCCAGTCCATTACAGGAATGTTATGAGCCTTCAGAAAATTTTTGGTATTTTTGGCTGCGTGACAAGAGGCGTTGTCTTGCTGGAAAATTACATTTTCGTCCATGAACTCTTCTGTGAAAGGAATCAACACCTCTTCCAACAATTCGCAATACATTTCCGAATTCATTTTCGTTGAAATGAAGCATATCGGTGTTTTTGCAGCTTGGCTAATACCTGCCCAAACCATTACGGTCCCTCCTCCGAAGTTGCGAGATTCTCTTGTAGGCTTTTTCTTCCTCTTATCTTGCCAACAATTACCAGAACCATCAGGTCCATCCAAATTGAATTTTTTTTCATCACTGAAAACCACTGTGGACCCCTCATCATCCCAGAAACGATGCTTTTCGGCAAACCTCAACCGTGCATTTTTATGACGTGGAAGAAGTCGCGGCACAGGAACGGTTTTTCTATACGAAAGATTTTCTTCGGAGCTTAGAACTTGACGAATACGACGGCTAGTAACCGAAATATTCATATTCGCCTTAATTTTTGCAGAAGAAAGCTTGGAATTAACAGCGAGATGTATCATTCGGCGTTTATCTCTATCTGTCAGATATGAAGGACGGCCCGGTCGCTTTTTTGTGGCGTATTTAGAACCCAATCGAACATAGTTTGTCACGGCATCTCTACTCCTTCCTATTCTGCGAGCAATTTCGCGCAGAGAATACCCTTCCTCCTTCAATATGTCGATTTTACCACGCTCCTCGTCCGTCAAAATCGTTCCTTTAGGCATGGTCCTTGAAAATTTAGAAAATAATTTGTATAATAGCATGCACAAATATTTGTATTATTTTATTCACCAGAAATAGGCTTCACCCAATGTTATTGCCAATGAAAAAAACTGCAGTCGTAAGATAAGTCCGCTGAACAACAGATTTAATATAGTGGCGTTTTAGTTATTTCCACCCGTATATGAACAAAGCATGACTCCTCTGCTCAAATATACAAATCAAGCGCAAAATCTTCACATTGTTTGGTAGCATGTATTAGTGCGCATATAACAATAACACTATTGAAGGGATAACTGCACTCAAAGAAAAGCTGGCATCAATAATGATGGTGGTGTTATATATATTTCCACTAGTGTATTGTTGATGAGAAAACGTATTTTGTTTTACTTAAAACCGCATCAAAACTCAAATAATGCCATTTAGACAGTCGACGTCTTGATAATATTGAAAAACAAGTTTTACGTTAGTCTATATACTAAATCATTTATATACGAGAATGCATTCGATATAGGTACTAACTATCTTCAGCAAAGTTTCCACAAATATATAGTTCTAAAACTTTGCTGAAGACACTAACCTTTCCTACGTTTGCATTAAAAAAAAAAATGGACAAAAATTGCCGATTTTTCAGGGGTTTACCTTCACTCGCACTGACAAAACTACCTATGCAACATCAATCATAGTAATCCATGAGTCAGCAGACAAAATTTGACAGCTCTATCAGTCGAACTCTAACCATGATGGCAAAAACAGTGAAGCAACTCCGTTCAAAAGTGTGCGCGTTCAAAGAACGGCACCCCGCAGCGTCGAAAACGGAGGCACTTTGTGGACGCCGGATACGCTCGTTCTGGCATTTACAACATCTTGGCACTATTAGACAACAATCAGAGCATCGAAAGAAAGCCCGGTTCCGGACGGCCGACGACCCTGAGCGACAAGAAGCTCCAAAGGATGCTGAAGAGGAAGACCGAGGGAAAAATGGCTACGTCCACGAGAATTTCGGGGCCAACCTGAAGTGTAAGATCTACTCCAACAATTTTGTCGCGAAAACTGAGGAGGAATTGATAAATAAAATGAAGAAAGAACTCAAAAACATGGCTACACGCATGTTTTTGTCCGCCATGCTGGAAGGCCGCTCGCAATGGCGTAGAATTTATTTGCAAGTAAGGTTAAATAATTACCTTCCATGGGAAATTTATCAAAAGCAATTATCTGTCTTAGCTTTTTTTTATCACCATCAGAAAAAAAGTCATTTTTTTTTAATGCAAACGTTATCCTGTACCCACACAAAGATAGTTTTATCTTAAGTAAAGTATCACTCAAGCAAAACTTTTGATAAGTATTGAAAAAAATGTGAAATAACATTTCTAGAAACATTTGCATAAGGCTTATACTCGAAAAAAATGCACCAGACAAAAGTATTCGCCAAAAATTTATTTTAAGTCGGATTTTCTTGAAACTTTCAGGAAATGAATATATATTGATTATGTTTCGGTTTTATTATTTTATTCAATTTCTTTTCCATCGCTGAAAGCCCGCACCTTTCCCTTAAGACCCCTCATTACATTTTGTGCAATGGTGGAGCCGACCTTTTTTGGTCACTTTCATCCATTCTTTCTTCAACTCTACCTCGTTCTTAAACACAATGGACGATTTTCGAACTTTGGCCTTCATTATTGCCCAAAATCTTTCCACCGGACTAATCTTTGGTGAATTTGGGGGGTTGGCGGTTTTTGGTACAAAAATAAAACGTTATTGTCTCTGTACCAATCCAACGTCGATCGCTCGCCGGTTCGATGCCTTGCGGACCTTGAATACACGAAGCTCAGCTCGTTTCATGGTTTGCTGAACGAACCAGGTGGAACACTTTGCCTTCAGAGCCGCGTCGCGAATCGAAAGGTTCGGATTACACTTGAAATAATCCAACACCTTCCGGGCCTTCACAGGGTCAGCTGTCTTCGATTTTTTTCCACTTCCAGCCCGCCGCTCGGTCGTCTGGGACTCCTCAAACGATTTTACCACCCGAGACACAGTTGTATGGGTGATTCCCAGTTGTCTTCCGATCCATCTAATGGAACCAATGAACCGATTGTTACACGGAAAAAAATCCGTGCCCGGATCCGTGAACTGCAGTCATGAATTCGAGAACAAGCAAAAATACACCGTGAACTGAATCACGTAGTCATCAACTAAATCACGTTTTTAGGTAAAAATCCTGAAAACGTGAACTAGTTCACGGTCCGTTTTCATTTTCGTGAACGCTTTTGTTTCTGTGTATGAAATATTGCACATGTAAACAATTCACTCCAAACTAGTTATGCTCAGATTTTCATCAATTTTTACCCACGGACAAAAAAGTTACACTCGGATAAAGATGGTGCATTTTTTTCGAGTACAGGCCTTAGACACCAAAGCGCTAAAATGTCAGGAAAAGTGTTAAAACACGTTTGACCGTCTTTTTTTCAGATTGGTCCTATTGTACCGCAACATTCACAATTGGGCGGCGGCTCCTTCTTTAAAAGGAACGTGTGTGTAGCCGCGTGTGGCTAATCCTCAAACGTGTAAGTACACGTTGGTCTGCCGTGCTTCCGCATTCCTTCCACCTGCAGGTATCTTCCTTAACTTCCCTCAACTTTGGCTCCCTGATCTCAAACCACTGATTATCCCACCGGCGGCGTATCGATTGCTTTGCTTTTCTCAGAGCATCTTCTCCTGGAATTGGTTCATTGATGGCCTGTTGTCTCCGGGCCTCACAGTGGCCGGAGGCCGGACAAAACCTCAAAAATTGATGTTCATATTTTTGACATTATATATTTTTCCAGTTTTTCTCATACATTAAACTACAAAATCTCAATTTTCTACAATTTTCAGGATCATTGGTTGAGATTTAAGTTTTTGCCAGCAGTTCAAATATTGCTGTGTTAGCTAATTTTATCAATTTCTATCCGCAGACGCTACAAACATTTGGTGCACTTCAAATATTTGTTGCTCTTTCAATTTTGAATCAATTTAGGCAAAACTAGTTTCATTTTGAAGGAAAATAAATGACCTTTTTATTCAGAAAGTAACATTTTTTTAAATTCTTTTAAATTTTCAACACAAGGTCGATATATGTGGTAGGTGATTTGAAAAAACAAACTTTTTTTACAATCGTACACGGTACAATCTGCTGAAACAGTTCGGAAGGACCACATGGTATACATTCTAAAAGGTGTTCCGATCAAAATTTGGTCAAACAGTAATGTGTGTGAGTCGATCAAAGTTTTTATTAATAAGTCAATTTTTTTTTCTTTTTCAAGTTCAGTGAATGCAGATTACAGGAGAAATATTCAGCTTAGCTTCCTTTTTACCGAATGCGAATTGCCGGGTCTTTCGTTGAACACCGGCCATAAGATTTTGTAAAGTCTCCTTGTCGACATTATTCGCCGCAGAACGCCAGTTTGCCTTGAACTGTTTCTCGCTCACAACAGTTTTTTGAGTATTTTTAAGGTTCCGCTTGACGATGGCCCAATATTGTTCGATTGGGCGGAGCTCTGGCGTGTTGGGAGGGTTCTTTTCCTTGGGCAACACTTGGACGTTGTTGACAGCATACCATGTCATGGCCTTTTTTCCGTAATGGCAAGATGCCAAATCCGGCCAAAATAGAACGGGGCAATTGTGTCGCTTCAGGAAAAGCAGTAGACGTTTTTGTAGGCACTCGCTCAGATAAATTTCCTGGTTGACGGTTCCGGTCGCAATGTAAACGTTGCTCTTCAAGCCACAGGTACAAATGGCCTACCACACCAGATATTTCTTCGCGATCTTTGACAGTTTAATGTGCTTGAAAATATCTGCCACCTTTTCCCGTCCGGTTGCCGTATAAAATTCCTGTCCAGGAAGCTGTTTAAAGTCTGCCTTGACGTAAGTTTCATCGTCCTGTACCACGCAATCAAACTTCGTCAGCATCGTCGTGTACAACTTTCGTGATCGTGCTTTGGCCGACGTGTTTTGTTTATCGTCGCGATTTGGAGTCACCACTTTCTTGTAAGTCGACAGTCCAGCTCGTTTTTTAGCTCTATCCACGGTTGAAAGCGCCACTCCCAGCTTCTTTGCGACATCATCGTCGTCGCTGTGGCCTCCGGCTTTCGATTTCCCCCCGATCCAGCTTTCCTGGCTGTCGACAAACGTTCACCGAACACTTTTAATACGTTGGTAACAGTTGATTTTGCCACATTCAACAATTTCGCCAACTTGGCGTGAGAGTAGTTTGGATTTTCGCCATGCACGGGCAAAATTTTGATGCGTTGCTTCTCTTCCTTCGACGACATTTTGATAACTGAAGTGCTAATCTCAAAATCAAAATAGAGGCATGATGCTACACGCACACATCTTCAAAATGAGGAATGTGCAAAATGCTTTAATGCACGATGAAAGGAAATGTGTCAAGTTTAAGTCGACCAAATTTTGATCGAAACACCCTTTAACACCCTCAATTTTCTGCTCACCGATTTTCATGGTCTCGTTTTGCCCCTCGCTGCCCCAAGCAACATTTTTGTGTTTTTTTTTTTGTCTGCAATGGAGACGCATGGTGACATGGTGAACACTTTCTTTTATTGCAAGCACAGATTGTTGATGGCTGTTCAAGAAGTTGTAAGAAGTAGATCATTGATGATGGTTGCTTCAGGGGAAGGGATTTTTGAGGGGCACTTTTCTCCGGGTAAAGTAATAAAGTATTAATATACAATCATATACTTTACTATACTATTTACTTAGAGGTATAAAAAAATCATTACAACACATATTTACATTCTTATCTCATTCATCAACACCATCATCATAAATTAACGCCATCATCATAAAAGTTCTGCACTTCAATCGGAAAAGCGTTTTTCGATTTCGGCTTGTTGTGCCTGAAGCTGGAGACAATTGGATCCGATGCAACCAATAATCCACGGAACTTGTCACCAATTGTCCGTTCACGAGATCCTTTCCAGACGTGACTTTCACTCGTCCTTTGGAGCTCCTTGTTCATGATTTTTTGGGCTTCTTCCGAAAGCTTGCCGATGGGAATGGAAGATTGATCAATTATCTCGCATCCACGCATTAATAACTTGTGTACCGTAGTTGGCATGTGATACAAACAAAAAACAAAACAAAAACAAACAACACGGGACACACGAACGATACAGTTTCACGTAGTTGTAAGCGGTTTCTGTGGCATATGCTTTGAATTTCGAATTTCGAATTTCGAGAGAAGACCATTCGTAATTGCTTTAAGCAATGCTCGAAATCGTTGTATCAGCTCCAAGTCGATTCCGGTGATCTGCGAGGAAATTTCTGCGTTGTCAAAAAAACGTCTTGCCGTATTACCGTTGTTACTGGTGCCGAATCCTGATCACGGTTTATCGATGTGTGGACCCAGTTTGATAAAAAATTGTTTTGAATCCGTTTTTTAGTGCTGTTAAATTGCTCAATATGAGCTGTTTTAACCCATTTGCAGAACCCAAGCCTGTATGAAATATGCAACAGGCACTGAAAGCATCTTATCCAGCAGTGTAGACTACTCATACCAAAATCCAGCAAATCTCTGTTTACCAGTTTTTGTAGCATTTTGTCCACATCATTAAACTCTACCGATGTTGCCTTACTCAGTGACTCTCTACATCAAATAACACCTTTGAGCGGAGGTTGTGTGAGTTATAGAGTTTTGAG
The DNA here is from genome assembly GCA_024533555.2 of Aedes koreicus. Taxonomy (NCBI): domain Eukaryota; kingdom Metazoa; phylum Arthropoda; class Insecta; order Diptera; family Culicidae; genus Aedes; species Aedes koreicus. The sequence goes on along the minus strand of JAHHFK020005706.1, from coordinate 64,154 downwards.
ATTTGCCATCAACCATACTCATTATAGGCTCAAATGTAACGTTTAGATGTATCCCATTAACATTCAAAATAAACGGATGCAACTTTGCAATTTCTGTACTCATGCGGTCATATTCTTGATGTGTTGTATCGGCAGTTTCTTCAACAAACTGTATGAGAACTTGCCGACAAAATCGTGTCGATGATGGATACAAGTTCTCCCAAATAATAATTTTGGCTTGAAACAATTTTAGTGGTACAAGTGCGTAAGGCCAGTATCGACTTAAAAAATAGAGAGGTAACGGAATTTTGTTTTCAATGTTACCAAGCGGAATTTTGGCAATTGATCTGCATGGAACGAAATGTCACCTTCACTTACGGAATAATCGAGCGGAATATTTTTCGAAAGTAAAAGTGACAGCTCCCATTAGTTTGCGTGGAAACCTTACAAATTCCAATTTTATTTTTCGTTCTTTTCAGGTGGATACTGCTGCAGACCTTTTCTTTTCGATTCTTTACTTTTCCGTTTCAGTAAACGGAATTTAACATGGGTTTGGGATACAAAAAGAAATTTCTTTCGAACACAATACCGACCTGTATGAGTGAAAATATCGTAGTAGAGCTGCACGTACGACGCAAATTTTCATTTTTGCGACGCTTGCTCCGGTTGCAGCTATCGTCGAACTTTTTCGAAGGTCGGCCTCTTTTATCAACATTATCTCCTGATGTTGATGAGCAAGGTACAGAAAGTACAAGAAAATCCTTCAGCATTATCTTTTAAAAAACGATTCTTCATCCGTTTCGCAATATTCCATCGAAAGAAGCATGAAATTTGTTTCTCACCTCCAGCAAAATATTCATCGAAGCATCCTACATTTGTTGCAATGCAGTTTTCAATCGCAGCTCGTTTATCATTCGAATCGAGTGATAGTAAGCACAGGCTCCAAAATATGCTTTCTTTTTAAGAAAATTTCTAATTGAATTAAAAAAATAAAAATTAAAAAAAAAATATTAAAACGTAAACAATGGTTTTGGTTTAAAAATCAGTAGATTATCATTTGTTTTCGAGCACATTTTACGGTTGATTTCCGCCGGATACTACTTTTACCTACTTTACAGCTCAACGCAAGTATTCAATTGACGTTTGAACAAATTCTTATTATTCTCTTCATGCGTTTTGGACGTTTGACCCTCATTTAATTTTTGAATAGGGCCTATGTTCATTTGTCGATCAAAAAAATCGATTAACTATATTCCTTCCTACTGCAACATGAGTGGTGGTCTTCCTTTGGAAGGGAAGTAAAGCCTTTGGTCCAAGTGATGAACCAGCCAAATGCTGAAAATCACTATAATACAGAAAAAAAAAACAAAACATGAGTGGTGAAATCGCAATGGACGAATTTCCCGCCAACTCATCCAGTGTTTGACAGCACCCTCTCAGAATCCAATGAAACTTTGTGGGTGTGTAGAATATGTTTTTTCAAGCAACTTTGCATACTTTGTTTTTTCAAAATTTATCTAGACTGCCACTTGAAAAGGGCTTAAGTTTTTGATCGATTTTTTTTTAAAATCAACATAACTCAAAAAAGAAAAGACTTACAAAAAAGTGATGTATGAGTGACTTTTAGAAAATTGTTTGAACTTTTATAAAAAAGATTTTAAATTGTAAAATTTATTCTCACACGCTAAAAAAAATATTTTAAAATTTAAAGTCAAATTGCAAAAATTGCTATCTTAGAACTGGACGAAATTTTTTTCTTAATAAAGGCAATATAATTGTCTAAAAGTTCGCCATACAGTGCAAGATGGGCACTTTTAAGGAAAAAAAGGTTTTCTAACAACGCATTTTTCATGTCCTATTTTTACCGTGTATCGCGCCAACTCGTCTTATAATTTGGTGCCAAAACCTCACAGATGCCAATTAAATTTAATTATAATGACAATTTGGATATTTTAAGGGTCTTTGAATGTTTGGAAAATCAAGGCTACCATTTGGAAAGGGCTTATTTATAAATTATTATTTTTTTTAAACTTTAGTGATAATACAATTAAATCGGGTGGTTGATCCTGTTTATTGCCAAAACTTTGAAGTATATTACAAGAAAGACGATAAATTGGAAAACAAAAGCTTTATCATAATATCTGCAGTTTTGACCTATGACTCAATAGCAGTTCAGTTGTTTGTATCAAAATTGCAAGATTTCATTAAACAAAATTCAAATTATTGCTGCAACGTCTCATGTGAAAGTTCCATGTGATGCTATTGGTGGTAATCTCTAGCGAATGGCAAAGAGAGCAAGCCTTGCTCAAGATTATGAAAACACAATCAAAACTGCTCGGGAACTATGTGACTGGGCATTTGAACAGACAAATAAAAGTATTACAAAACTGAATTTCTGCTTCAATCAGCTGAACAGTATGCAAAAATGTCAGAAGAACTTGACGAGATATAGACAATACCTGATACACAGGTTCATTGCTTTGTACCTATTTCAGCTTCAAGGTTTTTTGATTCAAAGGATAATCCAAAGAAATTTACTTTGTTTGTGAAAGATTTAAAAATTAAATAAATGAAGCTATGTTAATTACTACTACTTGAAAATGTACAAATCAAAAATAAATAAGATAAAACCCTTACCAAGCAAACACCTATGAGTTGTCATTGACATAAACAGTATTTCTAAAATTCATGTAACGTCATATTTGAATCGTCTTTAAATGGATATGCATCAAGTCTTATCAAATAAGAATTTTCTAATTTGATAAGACTTCAAGCATATCCATTTAAAGACGATTCAAATATGACGTCCGCTATTTTTTTAGATTTATCAGCCCCCCTCTATCACAATTTTTTCCATCCTTTTTACACGTAAAGGGCGATACGGTCAAAATTTGGTCAATATCAACTTGACGTATTTCTTTCAATTTTGCATTTAAAAAACCTGAACACCCCTCATTTTGAAGGTGTGTGTGTGTAGAATGTTGCTCCTATTTTGATTTTGGAATTCACTCTTCAGTTGTCAAAATGCCGTCCAAGCAAGAAGAGCAGCGTATCAAAATTTTGCTCGCGCATCGCGAAAATCCGAGCTACTCGCACGCAAAGTTGGCAAAATCGCTAAAAGTTGCCAAATCAACCGTTACAAATGTAATTAAAGTGTTTGGGGAACGTTTGTCGACAGCCAGGAAGTCTGGATCGGGGGGAAATCGAAAACCGGAAGCCGCTGAGACGACAAAGAGAGTTGCCGGTAGTTTCAAGCGAAACCCTAACCTATCTCTCCGAGATGCCGCAAATAAGCTGGGTGTATCGTCTACAACCGTGCATCGAGCCAAAAAACGAGCCGGACTATCGACTTACAAGAAGGTAGTGACTCCAAATCGCGATGATAAACAAAATACGACGGCCAAAGCGCGATCCCGGAGGCTGTACACGACGATGCTGACGAAGTTTGACTGCGTGGTAATGGACGACGAAACCTACGTCAAAGCCGACTACAAGCAGCTTCCGGGACAGGAGTTTTATACGGCAAAAGGAAGGGGAAAGGTAGCAGATATTTTCAAGCACACGAAACTGTCAAAGTTCGCACAGAAATATCTGGTTTGGCAAGCCATCTGTACCTGTGGCTTGAAATGCAGCTTTTTCATAGCTTCCGGGACTGTCAACCAAGAAATTTACGTGAAAGAGTGTTTGAATAAACGTCTGCTGCCTTTCCTGAAGAAACACGGTTGTTCCGTACTGTTTTGGCCGGATTTGGCATCTTGCCATTACGGTAAAAAGGCCATGGAGTGGTACGCCGCCAACAACGTACAGGTGGTTCCCAAGGACAAGAACCCTCCCAACACGCCAGAGCTCCGCCCAATTGAGAAATACTGGGCTATTGTCAAGCGGAACCTAAAGAAGACCAAAAAAACTGCTAAGGACGAGCAGCAGTTCAAGGCAAACTGGCTTTCTGCGGCGAAGAAGGTGGACAAGGTGGCTGTACAAAATCTGATGGCAGGGGTCAAGCGTAAGGCCCGGCAATTCGGATTTGGAAAAGCGGAAGCCTAACTGAATATTTTTCCTGAATTTTATACTAATTGAACTTGAAAAAGAAATTTAATTTGATTTTTTAAATAAACGATTTCACCGATTTACACGCGTTTTCCCTTGACAAAATTTTGACCGTATCACCCTTTACTGTAACAAATCTTGACCTTCCTTCCAGCTCCCTCCCCCGCCCAGTTAAGCAGTTACGAATGACTTTTACTTAAACGTACATGTTTGGTTCTGTTTTACTCATGTAAAGGGAAATTGTATGTTGTTGACATTTTTAAATGTTAGTCTAGATGATTATTGTTTTTTTGCAAAGATGTTCAATACATTAAATTTTTTATGACTGCTTAATTTTATTGGATTCTAAAGGGGTGTTGAAGATCATAACTAGACGAGTTCGCGTGATACGCGGTAAAAATAGGACAAGAAAAAGTTGTTGTTTGAAAAACTTGTTTTCTTAAAAGTGCCCATCTTGCACTGTATCGCGAACTTTTTTGACAATTATATTGCCTTTATTGAGAAAAAATTTCGTCCAATTCTATGATAGCGATTTTTCGCAAATTGACATTAAATTTTAAAATATATTTTTTAAGCGTGTAAGAATTGATTTTATTATTTTTACAATTTTTTTCACTAAAGTTCAGACAATTTTCTAGAAGTCACTGATACATCACTGTTTTGTAAGTCTTTTCCTTTTTGAGTTATGTTTATATAAAAAAAAATCGAACAAAAAACTTAAGTCCTTTTCAAGTGGCAGTCTAGATAAATTTCGAAAAAATAAAGTATGCAAAAAAAAACAAACCCAAAAGGAGAGGGTTCCTCTCCCATGTACGCATCAAAACAGAGTGTGTACAAACTACCGCTAGAAACTATCGCAAGCTATCAGTGGTACATGAGCGCGATCTATCACGTTACTATTGCCTGTTGAGGTGGCGGATTCGTCCGTGCCTTGATGTTAGGAAATGGTAACGTCCATGGTTCAAGTACGACTTTACCCATGCCCTTTCGCTCAATTTTCAAAACTTCTATTCAATTGTCAACCTACCGTACACTGGCGGAACTTTCAACACTCGCTCTTCATATCTTTCATTCTAGCAAACATAACTGTCCACTCTTGGTGCCTCATGGTGATGAGCGAAACATCTGCTTCTACATTATGCAAAGTTGCTTGAGAAGACATACTCTACACATCCACAAAGTTTCATTGGATTCTGAGAGGGTGCTGCCAATCACGAAGACGAGTTGGCGTGAAATTCATCAATGTTAATACATGCAATCAAAAGTTTGATTTCCCTTTAGTTGACGTCGATCAAATTTATTCGCTTGCTACCGTAAACTGAGCGGTGAATTTGTGGAATTGACGAACACAATCAAAAGGTTAAGGCTTGAGCTTTACATTTCATCAACATTGCGATTCCACTGCTCAGGTCATGTTAGGAAGCGAATAAAGTTAAGAGATTTTTTGATCAAATAATGGAAATAGGACCTATTTAAAAATTAATCGATATATAGTAGCGTGTAGCATTGCGAAGTGATTGCAAAAAAATCGATCTTGCAGAATTGAATTGAATCTATCTCTTTGAATTGATTTTTTGTTGTGTCGGAAAATCAGGATGAATATTCGTCAAAGTTTATTTCTAGGGTTTTTTTTCATTAGGGCGAATCTACAATTGAGAAATTCTCTCCTGGTTCGCTCTCTTTCATTCATTACAGCGCCATTTTTAAACTTTCGAGGGATTCTTTAGTATAGATCGAAGCACAACAGTGCTGGCTAGCATACTCTGCAAATAGTAGAATGAAAAACTTAAAGGTGATTGGTTTATGAATGAAAGAGAGCGAGCCCGGAGAGAATCTCTCAATTGTAGATTCGCCCTAATGAAAAAAAACCCTAGAAATAAGCAAGAATAAAAAAAATTCTCAACATAAAGATCGATTAATCGAGTGAAAATAATCGATCTTTCGATTGCCCCATTCCTGATACACAGAGATTAACTCATGTTCATGTACTTCATCCATATATCACGTGGACAGTTTAGGGGGAAGGGAAGGTTGGCAAATGACCACGGTCCATTAAATTTTTTGAGATTTATGGAGGGGGTGGGAGGTCCAAAAATGCTCAAAATCTGACTACGTGGTATCTGAATATCCCCTGGATTCCTGCACTTTTGTTTAATTTTCTGTCTGGAAATGAGTGAAGAAAAATCTTCCCTTGAATAAAAAATTGAGAGCACTGTAGGAGGATAATTTTAAGTGAACTTCAACACCAGAAATGAACTCAGCACCCCAAAATTAACTAATTGTGTGATTTTCAGTCCGTTTAAGCAAGCTTTTAGGTTTTGTCCGACTCTTCTACAGAGAGCCGCCACTGTGGGTCTTTGGCTAGCCGATCGGCTTCGGAATTGCCATTGATTCCGACATGCCCAGGAATCCAGCGTGGAATTGAATAGGCTTGTTCCGCGCTATCTCTTCCACTTCTTGCATCCATGGGTGTTGAGATTTTTCTGTCTCCAATGTCAGCAGGTAGCTAGCTAAATCTGATAGAATTACCAACTCATGATTCAGGTTCGGAATCGTGACAGCCATCTTTATAGCGTATGCCTCCGCAGAGAAGACGCTGCATCCTTTTGGAAGACTGTAGGTGCCAGCAATTCCTCCGTTGAAGAATGCGGCGGAAAAAAATCCGTTCTCATATTCCAGAACAAAAAATCTCAACATCGTGAACTAACATCAACCCCATGTTTGTGACTTTATAATCCTAAACGTGATTCCTTAAATCCTGCTTTCATGAAAAGAATCACGATTCCGTGATCTTAATTCATGTATGTTTGCATTTTCGCAACACAATAAAAATGACTCGGAATCATGATTCTCGTATCGTAATAACGTGACTTCATTGGTTCCGTATCACAGCGTTCTTTGACTCAAAAGAGTTGTTTTTTTCCTAAGTGGTTTTGCATCTCGTGAAAATAGTGGAAGAGTGCGTAGGTGACAAGTGGGCGTGTTGGAAGGTGCAGGTTTGCGTGGATGCAACACCTGCATTTCATCTTTAAAAAGCATCGACAAACCATTCTGCATGGTATTTGCAAATTATTTTATGTTATTTTTTTTTATTAGCATTCAAATTAATTGATTGGTGAAGGGTTTTTTTTGTGATTGTGGTTATATTTTTGTGTGCATAATTCTGGCCTCCCTGAGGCTAAGGTTACTCGCATAAAGCATTACCACCCATTTTCTAAGGGACCTTTGGTTGTCTTTTTTCGGCCCAAAGATAAACCATTGAAAACTCTCGACATTTCAAGAGAGTTGCTGCGTAAGTATCCTGGTGTCTTTATACATAAAGAGAGGGTTAATAGACTGTGTGCAGAAGCGCTGAACTATGAAATAGCTAATAAGATTGCTGACCACGAATATTCAATATCGAATACTGTGTATATGTCCGTTCGCGAGATGTGGAGATCGATGGCGTTGTCTCCGATGCGAGTCTGACCGTCGAGGACATGAAACGAGCTTCTGGTTGTTTCAAGAACTCTAAAGTTGCTCGTGAACTTGTAACTATTCTGGATGTAAAACAACTACATTCAGCATCGTTGCAAGACGAAAAAAAGGTCTATCAACTTTCAGACTCGTTTCGGGTGACCTTCGCCGGTTCTGTTCTCCCAAATTAAGTTAAATTAGATGGAACTTTTTTCCCGGTGCGCCTGTATAGACCGAGGGTATATACAGCAACTGTTCGCTTACTGGGTGCTGTTCAACAGGGCTGCTTTTTATTTGGGCGTTCGCTAACTGGGCTATAGCCCAGTTAAAAAGCAAATTAACTTAAAAAATCAGCATTTGACATTTTATTGTCAAAATCAGTAAGGGGCATGTAAAATATCTTTCGATGGATAATTCATCGAATCAGGTCGGAGATATGATCACTGTACTACAGTGGAACTGCCGTAGTCTGGTACCTAAACTAGACTCGTTCAAGTTTTTAGTTCACAATTCCGATTGTGATATATTGGCTCTTTGTGAAACATGGCTTTCTTCAGAAACTGAACTCAACTTCCACGATTTTAACATTATACGTCTGGATAGAGACGATTCTTATGGAGGAGTGCTTTTAGGGTTCAAAAAGTGCTCCCCTTTCTACAAAATTTCTCTACCAGTTCTCTCAGGCGTCGAAATCGTCGCTTGTCAAATAACTGCAAGGAATAAAGACCTTTGCATAGCTTCAGTTTACGTTCCTCCTCGAACTTCCATTAGCCGCAGTCAACTCTGGAATTTAGTTTCTATTTAACCGTCCCCTGTATTGATTCTGGGCGGGGGGACCTACATGATGGCAATAGAGCGGCTATTTTTTACGATTTATGTGACGATTCCAAATTGTCAATTTTGAACACTGGTGAAGCGACACGCATACCTAAACCTCCTGCTCAAGAAAGTAGACTCGACCTGTCTTTCTGTTCAAGATTGCTTTCATTGGACTGTCTGTGGAAAGTCCTCAATGATCCTCATGGTAGCGATCACTTACCGATCATCTTTTCAATTAAGTATGGCCCTCAACCTTCAGAACCATCTCGAGTTCCTTTCGACCTCACAAGGAACATCGATTGGCAAAAATATGCAACGACGGTGACAATCGGTACTGAATCCGTCGATACACTTCCACCGTTGGAAGAATATCGATTCCTTGCCGATCTCATCTACAAATGCTCATTTGAAGCACAAAAAAGAAAAGTTCCAAGTGCACCCTTCAAAAGGAGACCAGGAATTGTATTTACAAAAATCTGACGCTTTCAAAGCTTTTCGTAGACACATGACTTCCACTTACTTCGAGGAGTATTCAAAGCTTGAAACACAGCTAAAACAACTAGTCAAAGCAAAAAAACGCAAAAAAACGGTTATTGGCAAATTTTGTCCAGGGACTCACACGAGAAACCTCAATGGCCACCTTGTGGAGGGTGGCTCGCAACATGCGTAACCGCTCATCTTCTAATGAGAGCGATGAATACTCCAACCGATGGATATTCGATTTCGCGAAAAAGTTCTGTCCGGATTCTGTTCCAGCAAAACATATGTTTCGTGAAACGTCTCCAAACGGTGGCTCTCTGGACAGACCATTCACAATGCTGGAATTCTCTATGGCTCTTCTTTCTTCAAATAACTCCTCACCCGGATGCGATATGATAAAATTCAATCTTCTGAAATATCTCCCAACATTGTACCGCCTGAGTGGAGACAGGTCAAAGTGGTAGCTATTCAAAAGCCCGGTAAACCAGCGTCTGACCATAACTCATACCGTCCGATTGCTATGCTTTCGTGCATTAGAAAATTGTTGGAGAAATCCTTCGAAGGCTCGACCACTGAGTCGAATCGAATAACTTGTTATCAAATACGCAGTTTGGGTTACGTAAGAGCAAAGGAACAAATGATTGTCTAGCGCTGCTTTTCTCAGATATTCAACTGGCCTTTGCGCGCAAGGAGCAACTGGCTTCAGTATTCCTGGACATCAAGGGGGCTTTTGATTCAGTTTCCATTGAAATCCTGTCAGATAATCTGCAAAGATGTGGACTTCCCGGAATTTTAAATAATTTTTTACACAATTTGTTGTCAGAAAAGAAAATGATCCTCTCATTTGGAGAACTGACAACTTCCAGAACTAGTTACATGGGCCTGCCCCAAGGCTCATGCCTAAGTCCCCTGCTTTATAACTTTTACGTCAAAGACATTGACAATTGTTTGGCAGAACAATGCACGCTAAGACAACTTGCTGACGACAGCGTGGTCTCCTTAAGAGGCTCACATGCCGTAAACTTGCAAGGACCATTGCAAATTTCCCTAGTCAACCTATCTTCTTGGGCTAGGAATCTAGGGATCGAATTCTCACCGCAGAAAACTGAACTGGTAGTGTTTACTCGAAAGCGGTACCCAGGCCAATTGCAGCTTAATCTTTTGGGCAGAAACATTACTCAATCGATATCCTTCAAATACCTTGGGGTCTGGTTTGATTCAAAGTGCACTTGGAATGCCCACATAACGTATTTGAAGCAAAAATGTCAAAAAAGGATCAATTTTCTTCGTTCAATTTGTGACACATGGTGGGGTGCTCATCTGGGAGACCTCATAACCCTTTATAAAATAACTATTCTCTCTGTTCTAAAGGGTGATACGGTCAAAATTTGGTCAAGGGAAAACGCGTGTAAATCGGTGAAATCGTTTATTTAAAAAATCAAATTAAATTTCTTTTTCAAGTTCAATTAGTATAAAATTCAGGAAAAATATTCAGTTAGGCTTCCGCTTTTCCAAATCCGAATTGCCGGGCCTTACGCTTGACCCCTGCCATCAGATTTTGTACAGCCACCTTGTCCACCTTCTTCGCCGCAGAAAGCCAGTTTGCCTTGAACTGCTGCTCGTCCTTAGCAGTTTTTTTGGTCTTCTTTAGGTTCCGCTTGACAATAGCCCAGTATTTCTCAATAGGGCGGAGCTCTGGCGTGTTGGGAGGGTTCTTGTCCTTGGGAACCACCTGCACGTTGTTGGCGGCGTACCACTCCATGGCCTTTTTACCGTAATGGCAAGATGCCAAATCCGGCCAAAACAGTACGGAACAACCGTGTTTCTTCAGGAAAGGCAGCAGACGTTTATTCAAACACTCTTTCACGTAAATTTCTTGGTTGACAGTCCCGGAAGCTATGAAAATGCTGCTTTTCAAGCCACAGGTACAGATGGCTTGCCAAACCAGATATTTCTGTGCGAACTTTGACAGTTTCGTGTGCTTGAAAATATCTGCTACCTTTCCCCTTCCTTTTGCCGTATAAAACTCCTGTCCCGGAAGCTGCTTGTAGTCGGCTTTGACGTAGGTTTCGTCGTCCATTACCACGCAGTCAAACTTCGTCAGCATCGTCGTGTACAGCCTCCGGGATCGCGCTTTGGCCGTCGTATTTTGTTTATCATCGCGATTTGGAGTCACTACCTTCTTGTAAGTCGATAGTCCGGCTCGTTTTTTGGCTCGATGCACGGTTGTAGACGATACACCCAGCTTATTTGCGGCATCTCGGAGAGATAGGTTAGGGTTTCGCTTGAAACTACCGGCAACTCTCTTTGTCGTCTCAGCGGCTTCCGGTTTTCGATTTCCCCCCGATCCAGACTTCCTGGCTGTCGACAAACGTTCCCCAAACACTTTAATTACATTTGTAACGGTTGATTTGGCAACTTTTAGCGATTTTGCCAACTTTGCGTGCGAGTAGCTCGGATTTTCGCGATGCGCGAGCAAAATTTTGATACGCTGCTCTTCTTGCTTGGACGGCATTTTGACAACTGAAGAGTGAATTCCAAAATCAAAATAGGAGCAACATTCTACACACACACACCTTCAAAATGAGGGGTGTTCAGGTTTTTTAAATGCAAAATTGAAAGAAATACGTCAAGTTGATATTGACCAAATTTTGACCGTATCGCCCTTTACATCATTCCTATTGTTTCATCGAAGGCGTGGTTTAAGGACCTGCACGTTAGCCCTGATTTCATCCGTGTGATGAGTAGACTTATGTCCAACCACTACCAGTTAGATGCGCACCTCTATCGAATTAACCTCGTGGACAGCAATCTTTGCCGGTGTGGAAACGGTTATGATGACATCAATCACGCAGTCTGGCAATGCACAGATATTTACGCCTCCAGAACAAGACTTTTGAATACCCTAGATGCCCAAGGAAGGCAACCTTATGTTCGTATGAGAGATGTATTGGGATCTCACGATCTGTGTTATATGCAATCGATTTATGTGTTGCTCCAAATGTCTAGTATAAGAGTTTAATCTGCTTGTGTCTTTTTTTTCTTTATTAATTAGTTGTGTTTGTTTTGTTCTGAGGAGTCTCATCGTCGCCCAATGGTAACCACAACCAGCCGAACACAAAAAGGGAACCCAGACCATACTGCACATCGTTCAAGTGCTGGCGACAACTATCTGATGAGACTACAGCATCCTATTTCCAAGTTCCTCTGTCCAATTCATCAAAAAAAATAACCTCGGGTAAACCGCGAGTAAACGGCCCAAGTCATGCTATCGCTAGTATTAAGTCATTCGTTATATAAAAACAAATTAATTATTGGCTCCGTAAAGCTAACGCAATTGAGCCTGCCAAATAAATGAACTAGTTAAAAAAACGTGACTTCTTAGATCCTTTTGCGTGATTTTGAGCCTGTTTTCGTGAACGTTGTTCATGAACTGTCTAGTCGAAAAACACTTATACCCCCTTAAACTTTTCCCGATTAACACATCACAATGGAAAATATTGAGATGGCGCACGAACGTTAAATTACTAGATGCAACGAAATCTATAACCTACTTAGGATTTTATCTGATAAATCCCAACATGGCCAACTCTCACCTATGACGTTTTTATGTCCTAATATATGAGTTTAAACTCATTTTCAAATCCGGCTCATAAATCCAGGCGAACGAAATTAGCCATCGATCGTTTATTGCTCTCAAGTTCAGCTCTCAAAACGCAACCGATATCGTGCGAAGTAAAATATCACCCCCAAAGATACCAACGCAACAGCAAACAGTGACGCCACCCAACAAATCTTCCCGATAACCGCGAAGCATTTTCCCACCCGTTAGAATAATAGAACTCCGTCGTCAATGCGACGTTGATGATGACGGCATTGAAGCATAGAGGGTGCCAATTTAGGGAGACCTCTGTTTTTGTTTAACTACAATCAGTACGTTGTTGCACTTTTCCACCCGAAAACGAAAACTCTCAACCTAAGAACGCTCTGCTTTCACAACCATCATCAGATCATCATCATCACCATCATCAACATCATCATCGCTGCCAGTTGAGTTGGGTGGAAAGAGCGCGCAGCATATTGCAGTGCCTGCTACTGCCGGACCCGCCTGGCTCGAATCGACGATATAAAAGGTTCAACATTGTCTTCAGGTTCAACCATTTGTTGCTCCACCGTGCTGCCGACAGGATCTTCCCGAAATAGTGCGTGTGGTTTGTGTGTGCGTGTTCTTTGAAATATACCCGAGAAAGGGGATTTGTTGGTTCGGAACATAAAGCGCCCGGTTGGTTTTCTAAGTGCAAAGAATCAGATTTATTAAGTTATCGCCATCATCGATTGGGTGGCTGGCTGTGGGAAGTGATTCAGCGTGGAAGCATTGAAGATAGTGCGATAAAGTGGGAAACCATTGCCTCGTTATTGGTTGTATATCCTGCGATAAGTGAGTTTGATGGGTGATTGAAGAAAAGAAACGAACCAACCGCAAGTGGACCACCGGAAGGCAAGGATAGCGCTCAGTGCACCAGCTTATTAAAAATCATAAACGTAAGTTTCTCAACGGCTTAGGAAAACATCCAATCTGGCAGGGGGGTCAGAAGGGGAAGCCCAATTTTCCCTCTGGGTGATAATTTTTGCTCTCGAAAAAGATGAATAATTTAGAACACTTCGCAAGACGGGACGGCATATGAAATTAAGTTTGATTAAGGAAGATGGGAAATCATGCCTTGCAGGGGACAATATGATGGCCACACATATCTGCTTGTACATACGTGTGGTGTCACCAGGCAGAGCCCGTTGGAATTTATGACTGGCGTGCGTTCCGACGGGCTCGGGAAAGGGCGGGGGACTGGTTCCTTAGCAGGATGTATTTTGGGGCTTGTCTATCAGTAGGGATACATTTTCTAAATTAATAGAACTGCTCTTATGTACTGTGGATATAGTGCTTGGATAGAATTAGGAATGAGGTGCCTTAACAGTTTATGTGCTGTGTTGCAACATGTGTATTTTCATTGAGATTGGACATAAGAGAGGTTTTCATTCAATTTTATGGTAGTGTCGATAGTATACATTAGAGAAGGCTTCAATTTTTGGGTTTAAAGACTGTATTCGATGAAATTTGGACACACAAAATAGGTCACCAAAAATTTTCCTTGAGCCCGATTCTTTTCAAACTTTCTGGAAATAAAATACTACTAAATGGTTAAGTTTTGACATCATTGGTTTATTGAAGCTCTTCTTCCAACCCACCTTTGCCTTGACCCCTTTCATCAAATTTTAGGCAATGATAGGACCGACTTGCTTACTTACTTTTAACCAGACTTTCTTTAGTTCAAGTTCATTTTCTATCAGTTTTGGAGTTTTAATGAGCTTTGCCTTCATGATTGCCCAAAGTTTTTCAATTGGGCGAAGTTCCGGAGTGTTTAGAGGGTTGACGTCTTTTGGTACAAAAACTACATTATTATCTTTGTATCAGTCAAAGACGGGCCGGGCATAGTGGCAAGATGCCAAATCCGGCCAAAACAGTGTCGGTCTATCGTGAGATCTCAAGAAGGGCAGAATTCGTTTTTGGAGGCATTCGTCCTTGTAGATTTGTCCGTTGACGGTCCCAGAGGTGATGAAGGGCTGACTCATTTTGCCACATCCGCAGATCGCTTGCCAGACAAGGAATTTTTTGGCGAATTTCGACAGTTTCTTCTTCCGTACACTCTCCGGAACGGCCAACTTAGAGGTGGCGACGTAGTGTTCCTGTGCTGGCATTTGTTTGGTGTTGGCTTTAATGTAGGTCTCATCGTCCATCACAATGCAGAACGGTTTTCTTGCACTCCCTGTACAGTTTTTTTGCACGAGTTTTGGCCACCGAGTCCTGTTTATCGCTCCGGTTCGGTGCCTTCTGGACTTTGTACACATGTAATCCAGAACGTTTCATTGTTTTCTGCACAAAACAAACTGAAACCTTCGCCTTTTTCGCAACATCCCTGATCGAAATCTTGGGATAAAGCTTAAATTGGCTCAATACCATCCTGGCCTTCTCCGGATTTGATGTGCCATGTTTTTTTGCCACTACCATTTTTCCGCTTGGTTGTCTTACGGTCCTTGAACGTTTTGATCACATGAGATACGGTTGAATGTGCGATTCCGAGCTGTTTTCCGATCCATCGATGAGAAGCGTTTGGGTTTTCGAAGTGAGTGCCCAAAATTTGTTGGCGCACTATTTCTTCATTCGAAGCCATCACTGAAATCACTCGACCGATTTTCACGAAACTCATTACACAATTGACACAACACAATGAAATACATTCAGTTAAAATTTCTATAATTTTTACCCACACGCTAAAAAGTTACGAACAATTGCGTGTGTCCAAATTTCATCGAATACAGTCTTTAGTATTCCTATTTGTTGATTCATATAAATAGCGGAATGGGTTATCGTTGTATGGAAACAAGCAAATTTGAGCTGATCATACCAGAACAGATTTATGTTGGAATCATTCTTGTTGCTCAAAAATTGTTCACGACTTGAGATAGTCGTGCTCTCCACGTTTGAAATTTGTGTGAAAATTTGTATGGGGAAATCAACATTTTGGTATTTGTAATTTTTATCATTTCTTCAACTTTGCAATATATCATTTGAAAGTTTTTCCCAAGTACTAAGGTACCTTATGACTTTGCCCAAGAATTAACAATGCTGGAATGTCTTTCACAAGTTGTACCTGTTTTAAATGAATGAAGCATATTAAGAGGTAAATTATTATCATCATAATCATCACTATCATCCAACCATCAACCATTTTTTATCGGTTTTCTATGTATATATATATATATATATTATATATATATATATATATATATATATATATATATATATATATATATATATATATATATATATATATATATATATATATATATATATATATATATATATATATATATATATATATATATATATATATATATATATATATATATTATACCTGAACCGTATAGACTCGGACACTACTGAACCGATCAGCGTAAAATTTTGTATGGAACGGTTTTTAGGGCCGGGGAGGGTTCTTATGATAGTAAGAGACCCCTCCTTTCTCTGAAAGGGGGGGCTCCCATACAAATGAAACACACATTTCTGCATAACTCGAGAACTAAGAAAAAAAAAAAGGAACCAAATTTGGCATGTAGGAATTTTTGAAGACAAGAAATGTTTCAATGGTGGTTTGAGACCCCTCCCCTCCCTGAAAGAGGAGGCTCTCAAACAAATGAAACAGAAGTTTCTGCATAATACGAGAACTGATCAAGCAAATCGAACCAAATTTGGTATGTGGGGTTTTTTGGAGGCAATAAATGTGTCTATGATGGTTTGAGACCCCTCCTCTCTCTACAGGGTGCGGCAGAAAATAATGCGAAAATTTGTTCTATTTCTTTCAAATCCCATTTTCAACTAATTCCAGCAATAATATCAACATTTTCGAGTGCAGTTATCTTTATAAAGTCCTTTTAAATAAATTTATTCAATGTGTCCTCCACTTTTATTAATAACATCTTCGAGCCGACGCCGGAAGCCAGAGCATGCCTTTCGGACGTAGTCCTCCGACATTGACTGCCATGTGCGTGTTATGGTTGACTTCAGGGTTTTCACACTAGGGTGTGATGTTTTGCAGGCTCGTGCTTCAACATATGCCCAAATCGAATAATCCAACGGATTAAGATCTGGACTGCTAGGGGGCCACAAATCCTTCGGCCAAAACTTCATGTTATCGTTCAACCATTGTTGGGTTCGATTGGACGTGTGACACGGCGCTCCATCCTGCTGTAGGACAACGTTTTGGTCCTCGGAGAAGTTGGCCTACACCCAGGGAAGCACTTGGTCCTTTAAAATACCGATATACACTTCGGTGTTGATTTTAACTCCAGCATCAATGAAAACAGGCCGTTGCACGCCACCAAGCCAAACATCATGACACCAGCCGGATGTTTGGTTTGAAATTTGAATTTCACTTTTTCCGGAACGTTCTCCATTTTCTGCGGTGAAATGAACCGGTCCGTGCGGCTGTTGGCCACAGCATCGATGCTGAAAAACTTTTCGTCGGAGAACAGGATTATCATTTTTTCCTTCTTCAACAAGGAAAGCAATCTCTTGGAACGAGTCACTCGTAGTTCCTTGACCCGGTCCGTAATCAAGTGGCGTTTCACTCTGGCTCTGGAAGATGCATGCAAGTCTTCTTTGATGATTCTCCGCATGGATTTCTCCGAAATATTGGCTTCCTTTGCAAGTTTTCTTATGGAATTTGCACGGACCGATTTGATCACGTTCGGCGTGCGTGCAAAGCGCGGACGTCTGCTTCCCGGCTTCCGCTGCTTAGGATCATTCTGCAGGGACTTTTTTATGCGGTAAACTGTTGCCAAATGGCACCCTACCACTTTGGCAATCTCTTTCGGCTTCTTCTGGGCGAGCAACAAACTGGTGATCACTTCTTTCGTGAAAATTTTGACGAATTTGAAATAAAACAAATAGAATGTTTGGATGCAGCACTTGAAAGTAACATAAACAAGTACACTTTCGACAGAAATTAGTCACTAGCTACACGAATTAACCCAATATTCAAGTTTGAACATTTTCGCATTATTTTCTGCCGCACCCTGTAGTAGGGGAGGCTCGCATACAAATGAAACAGAAATTTCTGTATAACTCGAGAATTAATGAAGCAAATCGAACCATTTTTGGTTTGTGGGGTTTTCTGGAGGCAAGAAATGTTTCTACGGTGGTTCGACACCCCTCTCTCTGGTAGGGGGAGGAGGTGGGAGGGTTTCATACAATTGAAACAGAACTTTCAACCAAACATGAGAATTATTCCTACTGTTATGAAAATTTGTATGCAGGGGTATTTGGGTCGAAAAAGGTTCTTATGATGGTTTAAAACTCCTTGCCCATCTAAGGGATGGAGGGGAGGGGGGGGGGGGGGGTGCTCTCATACAACTGAAACACAAATTTCTGCATAACTCGAGAACTAATCAAGCAAATGGAACCAAATTTGGCATGTGGTGGGTTTTCGAGACAAAAAATGTTTCAATGGTGGTTCAAGACCCCTCCCCTATCAGAAAAGGATGGCTCTTAGACAAATGAAACAGATTTTTTTTTGCATAATTCGAGAACTATTCAAGCAAATGGAACCAAATTTGGCATGTGGAGGTATTTGAAGGCAAGAAATTATTCTACGGTGGTTCGAGACCCCTCCCCTTTTCGGAAGGGGTGGGGGTGGACTCTCATACAAATGTAACACAATTTTCACCCAAACATGAGAATTATCCCTACTGTTTTGAAAATGTGCATGCAAGGGTTTTTAGGGCCGGAGAACCGGTTCTTATGATGGTTCGAGACTCCTTCCCCGTCTAGAAAGCATGTGGGAGTTTTTGAAGGCGAGAAATGTTTCTGCGGTGGTTTAAGACCCCTCCTCCTTTTGGAAGGAGGGTGCAGTTTTTTAGGTTTTTAAACCAAACATGAGAATTATCCCTATTGTTATGAAAATGCATATGCATGGGTTTTAGGGCCGGAAAAGGTTCTTATGATGGTTCAAACCCCTTCCCGGTCTGGGGGGGGGGGGGGGTGCTCTTACAAATGAAACAAAATTTCTGCTTAATTGGAGACCTAAGCAAATGCAACTAAATTTGGCATGTGGAGATTTTTGAAAGTAAGATGTTTTTCTATGGTGGTTTGAGACCCTCCCTTATCTAGAAGGGATTTTTGCATAACTCAAGAACTAAGCAAGCAAATGGAACCAAATTTGGCATGTGGAGGTATTTGAAGGCAAGAAATGATTCTGGTTCGAGACCCCTCCCGTTTTTGGAAGACCCACACATGTAACACAATTTTCAACCAAACATGAGAACTATCCCAACTGTTTTGAAAATTTGTATGCAGGGCTTTTTAGGGCCGGAAAAGGTTTATCGGACAGTCTGTAAATGAGGACATATCGAATTTAATTAGTTAGTAGGCTATTTTTCCAACATTTAACGATATCACAGTTGCGGTGCAAACGTTGTAAGGAGTCTCTATGAACTTAAAAAAGTTATCATGGCGTTCTGTTAAGGTGAAGGAACATAAATGTTAGGAAGAAAAAAGCCGCTACAACGAAAAACGTAATCTTTGCGTAAAATTGATCCGGGGTATACAGGGATTCAATGCTGATTCCTGGAAATTGAATTATAAATTGGAATCAGATGTTTTTCGAATATTCTTAAATGTATGATAAACTGAAGCTATCTGACGTTGAAAAAGCAAACGATCATGTTATTTTGGTTGAACCTCTTAATGGAATCCCCTACACTCTGTGTGGTAGCCATTGGTAATCCCTTGAACATCCGCGTTGAAATATAATGTTCGTAAGAATAATCCCTTCATAACTTCCCAAGAAATTAATCTGTTAAAACTGAAAGTCCTTATCATGGAGACTCAACGTCCGGACATATCAGCATCTGTCTGTTTGTGCCCTGAACATCGATAATGGCTTAAGCCGGAAAAAAACCCCCCGCGCAGCACCACCCCGCGCGGTGGTGAGGCGGCCCCCCCCCAAAAGTGAGGTGTGCCCCGGTGCGGGGTGAGGGGGGGACACACGGGAATGAGAATTCCGCCAAAGAAGATGGGTTCCCTTTAAAAGGCCCCTTAGGGTTTTTGGCTTTATATAAAATCCCATTTTTTATTTCCGATTGCTGTTTTGATTTGTCCCTGAACATTGAAATGGCTTGATGACGATTTCAAAATTATCCCAGGTTGATTTTTGTACTTTCCCTTGGCATGGACACATTTTTCAACCGTATTTATAAGTAGTGACCATATTCAATGATCTTTTTTACCGACTATTTTTTCCATACAAGCGACAGTCTTATGGTTATTGGTAAACTCAACATATCAATTGATAAAAATATCAATTGTAGAAGCTCAACAACTCTTATTTGGAATGTATACGTTCATTAGTCGATTTGCAAAAATATCATTGTCTGTTGTGCATTATTGAATATTCATTGCTCATTTTACCAGTACCATATGAAATTTTTTAATTTCTCCTAAAACACATTACAACTTTTTATGGCTCATTCCCAATTTTTTTGCCTGCATTTATTTTCTACTCTCTGGAACCCATTCAGTTTTCAAATGGTGTTTTGATTATTTCAAGGGAAAGTTTTCACGATATCAAATTATTTTTGAATTTAAAGATTGGTTAATGTATCTACTACCTAGGACATTTGAAATTTTTTTTATTGTGGCTATACAATTATTTATTGCTCATTTTACTATTTTTATGGAAAAATCCAAAAAAATTCCAAGACATCTGCAAGTAGTTTAGTGCTCAAATTATATCATTTGGCGGAAATCAAGTCATATTTATTTGCACAAATACTAATAGCTGTTGCTTTATTTGATAGATTTACCGGTCACAATTAGATTATCCGAAGATCTTTTCTCATCTATTATAGCTCATTTCTGAATTTTTAATGCTGATCACACACATGTTGGCACAGGCTTAAATGATTTAGCGGCACTTATGTCCTTTTTTTGGTGCTTTTTCTGAATTACTATCAATATTATTTTTTTCATAAAAAAAAAAAAAATTATGATATATATGACCCCGCAATGATATTTTATTCCAATCCAATCAACAATTATATTATTTTTAAACAAACCATATTTATTTGTAAACACCTACTCTCTATGGGCACACATACCCCCCATCTTATTTTACTCCTCGAAAATCCCAATCACCCGTTACGGAAAGGTCATTTAATATGTTAGAAAAACGAAATTTGTAATCCCCCCCCCCCCCTCCTTTATTCTTTTTTTTGTGACCAATTTTTTTTGTATGGTTTCACGTCCCCCCCCCCCCCTTCGGCGACAATTAATAAGGCCCCCCCCTATGTCTGAGTGTATACTTCGGCAGATTGCTTAGCTAATCTTTTTATGGCGTCCCCGATCCTTCCTGTGGGTGCCTTCTTGTAGAAAGAAAGATATGTTCGCACGACTTCCATCATTTTTGAGTCCCATAGCCCTGCCTTCAAAAACCATTGGTCGCCAGTTGCCGATTGTTCCGTAAGCTTTAGGCGGGCGCATTGTGTGGAGGGTGATCATGTCTGGCTGATTTTTCTGCTCGATAAGAGTTGATGGTTTCCCATTTTTCAAAGTTTATAAACTTTAGCACATTGTATGTGTTTGCCGGCCTTGAGAATTGTACACGTGCAGCAGCCAAATGTTCTTTGTCCAGAGGTAATACCATATGTGCACGAGTGGAGTTCATTAGCGTTGCTTACGTAAGTCTACCTAGTGTTGTTGTTGTTGTTGCTTTTGAATTGGTAAACGTAAGCCAGAAAGCGTATTATAAGGTTGAAACTTGAACGACTTTCACACTATTGATGCTCGATCAAATATCAAAAATCAATTATCTCGAAACGGACCTGTAGAGGTTGCGACAGTAAGGATCATCTTCAAGTTTCTTGCTTCCGGTAATTCGGTGCTCCGAACGGACTGCATTGTACAAGATGGCCAGTTCGATTTCTCAGCAGATAGCCGTTCCGGCCCATGGAACCACAGCTTGTGATAGACAGATTCGCTCGGAGAAGCATGAAGCATAGTCGGCGGGATTCACTGGTGACGTTGTGCCACAAGACAGGAACTCGAGAATAACAGATGTCCGGTTTGCTACATACATTTCCCAAAACGAGGGTTCGACGATAACCATTCCTACGCAATAGTTGGATCGGTCGACGCAACGTGTTCAGTTTCCAGATGCGGCAAGGTTTCAGTCACCTTCTTCATGAGCTCGGTTAGCAGCTGTGTGCCAGTAAATTCCAATCGTGGCAGCGACACTTGCTTCCTAGGGACTGATATTTTGCCACAACAAGAACAACAGTGATGTGTTTCCTTCGTTGTCAAGGGACCGTGAGTAAACTACAGCAGTATAAGCCTACTTAGGCAAGTCCGAGAAACCGTGCAGTTAGATTTTACAGCGATTTGATGAGCTGCAAATCTTGGGATTCGAATTGTTTCTGGATGAGAAAGATTCTGCTTTATTTCGACCCAGTCCGAGTCGATGGTTGTCGGCAATGGACATCCCAATTTTCATCTGGAAGCTTCATCGGTACCGATGATAGGAATTCGTTTAGTAGCAGATTGGGGCAGCTCAAAACCCACTTCCGCAACGTGTCATATGTCACCGTAAAGAGACGATGGTGTTGGATTGGCCGATTCGAGTTTTCACGCCACACGACGCGCTGGAAGTCACGATAATCTTCGCTCACCGCCACTTGGCTTTACATTATGACAACATCCGCGATAAATGCCATGTGGTTAAGCTCCAAGAACTTATGCATGAAGTTCACATACTCCTGATGGTATTCCAGATTGGATGCGAAACTCTTTTCCATTCACGTGAACCTCCTTGAAGCCGACAGAGACTCTTGAATGACAAACACCCTGTACCGTCACATTGTGTAATCAATATTCGATGACCTTTCTTTCCGACGGAGTGAACGGCGCTGACTTGAAGATTATCTCGTACTCCCAGAATAGTCACAGCGTATGCAGACTGACTATGGCGTGATTTTCTTGCGTTACCGCTGCTTCGTCGTATCGTCCTGCTGTGATTCAGCCAAAAACAGTCCGATGAGCCACCGTTTGGCCGCTTTCGTCCTTGACCTGACCTTCCTCCAAGAGAGCAAGGAGACGTCCGCTCCCAAAAACACGTAAATTGGTCCGGGCTTGTTGAAGACAGGATCTACCATTTCACCAACGTTCTCCAAAAGCGTCGTGTTCCCAATGTTCCCAATATCACACGTCTTCTTCACAAACTCTATCAACTCGACGACCACCTTTTCCGACCAGTCAACACGAATGTCTTTGGACAACTTTTCCGGCGTAAGGTCTCGGTATTGCTATTTCCAAGCATATTCCGCATGCGGGACTACCTTGTCAAGCGTCGTGGTGTGTTTTTTGAGTGATTCCGACGAAGCTTCTGTTATTCCCGGCTAATCCATAAAGTTCCGTATCAAAGTGAAAATCGGGTAACGTTTTTAGTCGTAATGACTAGTGAGTGTATCGCACACGTTCGCATAGTTGGCACTGGAGATTGTGATTTTTTTCACCAGCCACCTTGCATCTCCTTTCAAATAATTTATTTCCACCATATTTTGAAGACAATTTCTAATATCCTGTTTTATTTTATCTCGTCTGTTTTGTTTGGTTTTTTGTTATGCTTGTCTCTTTTCAGTCACGTTGGAGCGGTCCATTAGTTTTGGCGGATAGTGTTACATACTTTCAGCGTATCGTTAACCAAAACAAACCCCTCTGCTAACCTTTCCCCAACTATCCAACATCCCAGTGATTTTTCGTGGCAGAGGATTTCTCGGCTTCCTTCAAAGCGAGTATCATGTCAACACGTTCCTTCCCATCACCTACTTGACCAGTATTCGGGCACGGCCGGCGCCGGTATTGCTTTATAATGGGTCACCAGTTTTTACACATTGAAGATGTATGTTAGTCCCAAACATCATCTGTTGGTTCTTTGTGCAAATACAGCTGATCTGGCAATAACGCAATAGCATCCGTGGGCGGTCAATCATGCTCATGCTCATGCTCAGAAGGTTCTGTTTATGTGTGAATAAATGAATATTATGAGGAATTTTACATGGATTTATGTGTGGATTATTTGCCGTGGACAAGAAGTTGAAGTAAAACACGTCCTGAGCGAACTGCGATTAGATGACTAATCGATACTGATGATGATATTGTATTCGATCTGGAATCGAGTTATCTTACTATGAGTGGTTCATATATGCCTTTAGCCCTTCAAATTGCATTAGTTGTGATAGCCCGAAGGAAGCAGCCGAGTTTGTGGTAACTCAAGGTTCATGATTCAAAGCTTAATGGCTGACTAATTTTTATTATTGTTATTTTGTAATCAAATACATAATCAAAATCTGTCAAAACCACGTTTCTCCTTTTTCTTACATTCGACTGCGAAAGTTCATTCGCATGCTCTATGCATTCGGTTTCCACTAACATCCACTTTTGAAATATCTAACAAAACTGTAATAGAATCTCTCATGCGCCGGTTGGGTGCACCAGAAAGATTGTATCTAAACGTTTAATTTAAATTTACTGTGTTCTAATGATTCTGACGCCACAGACGTGGCTAGTTTGTTCATAAATGTAATGATATGCTCGTTCGACTACAGTCGGCTTTCTTCCGCTTGTCAATGGTATCTAACTACTGGATACTATCTAACGTATTCATCAATGCTGGAGCAACAATATAAAAGAGCCTAACAGCATTTGTAAAACAAAGCCGCCCACGCAAATCAAAGGTATCATCGCGATGATACCCCTATCATTTGTGTTGTTTGTGTGCATGGGTGACAACAAGCTTTGCGAGAACCGGGTTTAGGAGGCTTTGTTAACAAATGATATTGGGCCCTACTCTATTGTTGCTCCAGAGTATATCATTTTATTGTTGAATTATCGACTTTCAGCATTCTGCCATGTTCTTCACAAATGTAAAAGATTCCCCTCGGAGCCACGTGTAACGCATTTCAATAGGATTAGTCGCCCAGTAACATCATCGCACATAGTCCTACCTGCTTATATCCTTATTACTCCCTCGCATGTGAAAATACTAACATCCTCAAAATTATTTTTGAGAGATTTCCCATTCACTCACTGCGTTGAATAATTAATCGCCAGTCGGTGGCCGAGGGACGTGGATTCTTCGTAAATGAATGTCACTGCAAACGAAGGCTTTGGTCTTTAAGCTTTCAGGATAAAGTAGTTCTCTGAAAAAGGCCAATCCCACCAAGTCACAATATACTTGACCATTTCTTCTACACACAAACCTCAGTGTCACGTCATTGCGACCTAGAATTCTCAATCAAGGTTTTTAAGGGCTCTCCGGGGAAATTCTTGCATTCTAGAATCTAAGATTGAACCAACGTAGATAGTGCATTCTTCAAGAGTCCACCGAGAGACAGAGCAAAAAAATAAAATAAACGGAAACGAATGACATTATGAATATGAAAACAAGCGCCTGGAATACTAATACGATTTATGAATTAATAAAAACACTTTCCGACAGCTTTTTGGGGGGTGGATAACAAACTCTCGACTAAGGAAGGGTGATTAACTTTCTCCACGATGGTTCATTTTATTAGCATCATAAGAGGGAAGAAACAAACAAAGAGAGTAACTTGTTGGTCGTTGTGGTCCATTTCTAAATACGAGATAAAGGTGGAACAGAAGTGATTCACGAGCAAACTGGATGTTGTACTTGTGGATGTATGCAACTTTTCAACAAATAAAAAACGATACTTTACCGAAACTGTAATCTAATGACAGTGATTTTCATATTTCTTCCTCCTCACAGACTCTAACCAAAGCATCATCCCGGCAAAAATGACTCATCTATCAGCAGTCTGTATCCTGGTCGTCATTTCGGTTCTGGTCCAAAATGCCAGTGGAAAGCGTAAGTATGCACAAGCATCATTTTCTTTACGGATCAATTCAATCGTTTATAATTACGTAAACCGAGGTGCGGCCTGGGAATTCTCCCATACTCCTTCCGCGTTTTTCGAAACAAGCTGATGGAATGCATCAGTAATTAGGGTAAACTGGACAATTAATTCCCCTAATTGGGAGTCACCTCTTATGCACGCCATCGCCATGGGTCGTTACAAATTTATGAATGAAATAATTGGAGATCAGTACCTGATTACGCTGGCCATGATGTCATACATGACTTGCGTGGAGACACAGAACCTGATGTCACATCTATTATGTGAAACTTATCTGGCGGTCATTTTGGATTGATAGCGAATCAGAGGGGACGGGCAATGCCATGGCCTGATGAATCAACCGCTTATAGAGGTTTAATTTTTTCTTTATTATCCACAATACACAACGCTCATGGCTGAATTGTTGTGTGAGATGAAGAAATGTCATTTGAGTATTTCCAGTTACATTATTGCTCAATTGGCAAGAACGTTTTCAGACAAGCGTCATCCAAAATAATTTGTATCCACTTAATTTTGCACCTCGGCCAATTTCACACACAGTGCTTAGGAATTCATTAAATAAATTAGATTAGAAATTATAAGCATCTGAAATTACTATTTCAAACGGAATAGAGACCAAGCATCATTACACACCCTCAGAAAAGATCATGTAAATTGAAGTCTACTTGGATGTACATGAAAGGAGCGGCGGAGCGACAGAATTTTCTTCGTCTGTTCTTAAATTTACAATATATCTGTTAGACTTGATCAAGCTTTAATAACCACTGATTATCCTAATCATGCCATTGTATGAAGGGCCAAAAACACAGGAATATAAAGAATCTCCTTCCAACAACATGATTGACCAATTGGTCATAAGAGCGAGCTATTTAATATGAGGATGCCCCAATGGGCGGGAAGAAGAGCCCGCCCTCGATTCACCAACTGTTAAATCGAAAGTATTTCCACTCTCCTCATCTAGAGTGATTCAATCGGGTGCCCTGGTGGTCCCTCCCATTCCAATGAAATATTTATACAATAGTGTATATATTTATGTAAATGAAAAATACTACAAGCATTCGTATCTATTATATAAGATCTTCATTCGGTTGATCCTGAAATGCAAGAAATGTTGTAAAGTGTTAAAGTGTAGAGTTCTGTGGTTCCTCGCTTAAGAACGTTTTCGTTGAGCATGATCATGAGCATGATTGACCGCTCGAGGTTACTACTCCGTTATTGCCAGATCAGCTGTTATTACACAGAGAACCAATAGATGATGCTTGCGGCTAGCATACACGCTCAATGTGTAAAAACTGGTGATCCCAAACCAAGACAATAACGGCGCCGGCCTCACCCGAATGCAGGTTAAGAAGGGAATGGGTAGGAATATGTTGGCGTGATACTCGCTTTGAAGCAAACAAAGAACATCTCTGCACTTCCACGAGAAATCATTGGAATGTTCGATAAAATGGTGGGGTTTACAGCGGGATCCGTTTTGGTTAACGGTGTGCTGAATTCAACTGACGTCGGCAGCGAATAGGATATTTAAATGTTCCCGGTTTATTCTCTGTAAAGAGATGCACATTAAAGTTATTCAAATTTTGGCTCCGATTTTAACCAACAGTAAGGATGCTGTTGGGGCCACTCACAAGTGTGGGTGGTTACTAGAAAAATACTTTATGCTACACAACAGTAGCACATCTACACTACCTAGAATCACCCTTCCTACAACCTTGAAGCAGATAAAATTTCTTTATGATTATTTTTCGTAGTGAAAATAATAATGATATGCAAATAATAATAAGATGTAGCTATATACCTCTGTGCAGCTCTACCATTAGTCGATGAATGTATACTGAAATGTGAAGGTCATGATATGATGGAAATAACACGATGTTGTTAAAAAACCCCAAACAATGTACATACAATAATGAAATGCAGGTGTTTGCCTCTTCCGCTGCGGTTCAAAATGATTGAAACTCCAACAAAACAGCAAAGAAAATCCAAGCAAACAACAATGCGAAATAAACTTCATATGAGTATGATCACTGCCCAAAAAACGGAAATTTAACAAATCCCAAACAAACAAAAAATAAAAAAATATAGACAGGAAATTCGAATTCCTCGCCAACTCCTGTCTCCCGCTGGGCTCATAAATGATTCTTTATGTCGCTTTGGACCGATTCAAACCAACAGTATTAATATATTATATTAACAATATAAGTCACTTCCTTTTTCCACAAAAACATCTTATGTTGCGACTCGTGTAGCGCTGCCAACAGAACCATCTGGTGATAAAAAAGGCAATCAAAATATATTTCACCTTTCATTTTATTTAATTCATTTTACCGTGTATCCACGGTAAAACTAATATACTCTTTTTATGAGTATTGTTTGCTCACAAAGAGAAAAGTTTGATAGTCAATTTTACAATTATTGGGGATTAGGATGACTAGGGCAAAGTAATGATTTCAACCGACAATAATCATGGTCAAAATTACCGTTCAAAATAGTTGATTCAACATTTACTATAATGTTAGAATAGTCCCAGTAACCATAACCATAGACAATAATGTTATGATGAAAATATGTCTCCGACCATTTCCATGGTAATTGTAACCATAATAGGCAATATTCATCTTGACCATGATTTAATTGTCGGTGCAACCATATAATTTTTCTCAGAGAAAAAAACTTTTGAGAATAACGCATATATGTCAACATGCGCTTTTTTTACTCCTGGAAGAGAATTATTTTTCCCCATTTCAATGAAGCAATGTCAGGAAACAAGACTAGTGCTATCCAACTTTGGGCTATTTTTTGAAACAAATACGTATAACCTTATTTTTTAATCAAGATGATAATTGCGTTATGCATTTTTCAAAACGTCGACGCCAATATAACAATCACATTACACGCATTTTAAACTTATTTTGACAGTAATATTTACTCATTTATGACTTTGTAACGGGTGTACAAATTACGCATTTTTTACATTATAAAAATGAGTAAAACGGTATTCTTGACATATGCACAGTATATTCATTAATAAGTAAATGCAATGCACTCCTCTAATGAGTAATCCCCTTCGGCAATCCCAGTTTTCCACGAAAACGCGTTCTTTATAGTTATAAAAGTGTAAGATGGGAGTGACGTCTCCTTAAAGATTGGTGACGTTTCTCTTCGCTTTGATTTTGCGATTGCAACGAATCGGATGAATGTTCAATTAAAATAGAAAAAAAGTCGCGATTTTTTCAATAAACTTCGTGCTCATTAATATTGAACATTCTTTCAGACTAGTTAGTTGGGGCTTTCTTTTATCGTACAAAATGGGCCGATGGTTTTACAATGTTAACGATTTTTTTTTCCACAGGTAGAGTTTATGGATATATGAACGAAAGTAATAAAATAAAAAATCATGCTGAAAATTTTCCCGAAAAAAAAAACCATTGGAAGTTTTCAACTTTTTCACTGTCGCACAATTATATCAGCCACTTCATTAAGCCTTCCAGTTTTGGGCCAAATTAAAAAAAATCCAAGGTATGAACCAAGCACATAAAGAGCAAAGTTTCTTAATGAAAGTTCATAAGAGTTTTCTAAGTAATCTAGGGAAAAGATTATTCGGAAAAAGTTTCCCACAAAATTTTACATGGTGAGGAGAACTCACAAAGAAATGCCGGAAAGAACATTTTCTGAATAACCAATTTTCCTCAACTTTTTTCGGTTGGGAAATTTATGTGTGGTTCCTTTGGTAAAATTTTCTAGATGATAATCTTAATCATTTCTAATTTATGTATACTTTAATGACAATTGTCCAGATATTATTCAAATTAGCCAAAACCAGCTTCACAAAACCCTAACACATGAACCAGGCACTTTTGAAAACAAGGTTTTCTTTATCAAACTTTATTGAAATTTATTGAGTTATCTTGAAAAAATATCCGAAAATAAAAATATAGAACCATGTGCATAATAGCACGACAGCGTAGTTTTAGCGTTTTAGAATGCTTATCTCTGTGAAAAATTAAGGAAACGGTTAATGTCAAATCCCAATCACAGCGACAACTGAATTAGTTCCGCTATCATAAATCAAAAACATCATCTTGTTTGAGCTACTTGACAATGGAAGTGACACCAGGTTGACAAGTATGATTTAAATTCGGTTCCGCTTCTGATGTCGTTGTGTTAGGGCCAAGGAATCAATTTTTCTAGAAAAACCGTGAAACACTAGCAACAAAAGAGCAGGTTGATATGTGTTTGTCCCAACCATTTGCCAACAATAAAATGTTGCGAATGTATTTGTTGGCAACTATGGTCAAAAAAATATTGTGGTTTTATTTTGGGGGGGGGGGTATTATATCATAAAATATTTTTATATATAAATAAAAAAATCTTTCTATTTTTTATTTGAAAAAAAATACATTCAAAACAAAAAAAAAAAAAAAAAAATGGAAATTTTTGTTTTTTTCCTCCCACCCAACCTTTTTTTTTCTTCCTCATCTTGCAACCACCCAATAATGGTGGTTTTTTTTTTTTATACCACCCGCCCCCCCCCCCAACCGAGTTTTTTTTTTTTTTTTTCTCCACACCCCAAAACACAACTGCATCCATTCATTAGGATTATTGTTTTTTTTTTGTGAATTCATTTATTTGTACAGGCTCAATCGAATCAACGTTACAGAGCAAAGTTTTCATGTTTATATACATCAGTTATCTAAGAACTAAGGTTAAGGGGATAGAACTGATTACTTGGGGCCGTTTCGAGGTTAATAGGAATTACAATTTTATGGATGGGAAAATTGCGGTGGAAATTTTGAACAAAGCATAAGGAACAATGGTTTTCTTATATCTAGAACTTCAAATTACAATTGAACGTTTTCAATTTAAAAAAAAATCACTTACTCACACACACAACCAAACTCACACATACAACCACAATCACACACACAACCACAATCACACACTGACGCACACATTCCTCAAAAATTTAACCTAAACAAGTAAGTTAATCAAACTACAATCTATAATTAATGTTAGTTAAAAACACATGAATAAGTTTCATAAACTCCAGATCGCGTGCAGCCAAAATGTCTCGAATCGGTACATTGGGTTGTCTACCTTGAGCCCGAAGGGAATCATAAAGCTCAGATCTGACTCCACGATGCTCAGCACAAAACCAAATAACGTGATCTGCGTCCTGGTAACCTTGTCCGCATTCACAGAGATTGCTGTCTCCCAGCCCAACACGGAACAAATGAGCGTTTAAAGAATAATGATTGGACATGAGGCGAGACATCACACGAATGAAGTCTCGACCCACATCCAATCCCCTGACCCAACATTTCTTAGACACCTTAGGAGTTATAGAACGTAGCCATCGCCCCAAATCTCCTTTACTCCATTTATTCTGCCAGCTAACGAGTGATCTCTGGCGAAACATTGAGAAAAATTCATTGAAGGCGATTTGTCGTTCATAAACATCACCTTGCGTAGCGCCCACCCTTGCAAGCGAGTGTGCTTTCTCATTGCCCAGAATCGAACAATGAGATGGGATCCACACAAAGGCGATAATAAAAGAACGTGAAGATGAAGCACTTAGAAGACCTCTTATTTTCATAAGAAAATACGAGGTGTGCCTTACCGGCCTCAAGGAGCGAATAGCTTCTATAGAACTGAGACTATCCGTGAAAATGAAATACTGATCCGGTGTTAGTGAGGCTACCGTTTCTAATGAAGAATGTATTGCCACCAATTCAGCAACAAAAACAGAACAAGGAGCTTGAAGTTTTCCAGTGGCGCTATAAAATTCATCGTATTTACCAAAGCCTGCGGACTCCTCTATCAAAGACCCGCCAGTGAAAAACACCTAAGCGGAATCAACTTGGCCAAACTTTGCAGCAAATATTACCGGAGCAATCATAGGACGATGATGCTCTGGGATTCCATGAAGCTCCTGCTTCATGGATAAATCAAAATGAACCGAATTGTCGAAGTCGGAGAAGCAAACACGGGAATATTCGGCGAAGGGCTGACATCATGTGTTATATACAAATGGTTCAAAGTCATGAAGCGAGTCATGAGGATTCAACTCGAGATGTTTCTCAAAGTTTGCGATTACCTGAGGGTTCATAACTTCACAACCTGGTGAGGAGCAGGAGAGATAATTCTGAGAACCGATCTGAGAGTGCCAGTCAACGCTTCAGGACTCATCGCATGAGTCGAGTGCATGCAACCTAACGCGATACGAAGACACCGATACTGAATACGTTCCAGTTTTATGATATGCGACCGAGCCGCCGACTGAAAACAAAAACTACCGTATTCTAAAACCGACAAAATCGTTGTCCGGTACAACGTTAGAAGATCTTGCGGATGCGCTCCCCACCAGCTTCCAGTTATTGTGCAGAAAAAGTTTATCCTTTGCTGGCATTTTCGCTTCAGAAACTCAATGTGGGATCTCCAGGTGCACTTTGAATCGAACCAGACCCCAAGATATTTAAAGGACATGGAATGAGTTATCGGTGTACCCCAAATTTGAAGCTTCGGTTGTGCTGGGTTATGCTTCCTTGAAAAACAACCAAAAAAGTTAAAATCTCCCATGATCAACCGCGGAGCAGGAAGAACCGAACAAATATCTGAAAGTTGTGTTTAGTTAATTGGTGCTCTAGGAGAAATGTACACAGAAGCAATGCAAAGGCTTCTAGTTTTGATAACAGCCTGAAATGCAACAACTTCAATACCTGGAATTTGAGGAAAATTCACTCTATAGAAGGAGGGAGTACTTTTTGGGATCCTCACGATTAAGCCGAATAATGTTGAAATCATGAATCGGAAGATCGATTTCGGGCGAAAGCCATGTTTCACAAAGAGCAACTGCATCACAACCGATAGTAAAAAAAAAAAAAAAAATACATCATGCAAAAGACAGTACATCCGAGATTTAGATAACCTGAAACCAATTTATATGCACCTAGCTGAACTCGGCGCGAGCGCTGCTACGCTTGCAACTAAATGCATTTTTTTTTATAGAACTCGCACGTTTGTGGTTGTTTTTCGGAATGAGTTTTTTTCTTGACTAAGCAGGGGTTCAAACGTCCATCAGAACATGCTTCTTACCCGAGAAATACACACTTTGTGTTTTAGTAACCTGGACAATTATCATGTTTGATAGAAATTTGTGTTTCATTTGTATAGGAGCCCTCCCTTCCAGAGGGAGGCGGTTTCTCAAACCATTATACAATCGTTGCCCCCACATGCCAAATTTGGTTCCATTTGCTTGGTTAGTTAAGCAGAAATTTGAGTTTCATTTGTCTAAGGCCTTTACTCGAAAAAATTCACCAGACAAAAGTGTTCGCCAAAAATTTATTTTGAGTCGGATTTTCTTGAAACTTTCAAGGAATAAACTAATACATATGGATTATGTTTTGGCATAATTACTTTATTCAATTTCCTTTCCATCGCTGAAAAAACGCACCTTTCCTTAAGACCCCTCATTACATTTTGTGCAATGGTGGAGCCGACCTTTTTGGTCACTTTCATCCATTCTTTCTTCAACTCCAGCTCGTGCTTAAACACCTTGGACGATTTTCGAACTTTGGCCTTCATTATGGCCCAAAATCTTTCCACCGGACAAATCTCTGGTGAATTTGGGGTTTTGGGGACAAAAAAAAACGTTATTGTCTCTGCACCAATCCAACGTCGATCGTGCGTAATGGCATGATGCCAGTCCGGCCAAAATAATGTCTCGCCTCCATGGGACCGCAGGAAGGGCAGCAGACGCTTCTGGAGGCACTCGATGCGGTAAATTTCGCTGTTGATGGTACCCGTTGTGATGTACGGTTTACACAGTTTACCGCATTGGCATATGGCCTGCGGCAAAATTCTCCGGCGATTTTCTTCTTGTTTCGATGACATCTAAATAACCACTGAACCGATTGTTATGAAATTTTGCACATGTAAACAATTCACTCCAAACTAGTAATACCCAGATTTTCATCAATTTTTACCCACGGGCAAAAACACGGATAAAAATGGTGCATCTTTTTCGAGTACAGGCCTTAAAAGACCCTCTCTTCACCCCTTGAGAAAGGGGAGGGGTCTTGAACTACCATGGAAACATTCTTGCCTTCAAAAACTTCTACATGCCAAATTTGGTACGATTTGCTTGATTAGTTCCCGAGTTATGCAGACATTTGTGTCTCATTTGTATGAGAGCCCCCCTTCCTGAGAGCGAAACTATCATAAGAATCTCCAACTATCATAAGAACCTTCCTCAGTCCCAAAAACCACTGCATACATATTTTCACGCTGATCGGTTCAGAACTTTCCGAGTGTATAAGGGTCAGACAGACAGACAGAAATTCATTTATATATATATAGAGAAATCTTGCCTTCAAAAACCCCCATATGCCAAATGTTGTTTCATTAGCTTTCTTAGTTCTCGAGTTATGCAGAAAATTGTGTTTCATTTGTATGTGAGCCCCCCCCCCTCAAAAGGGGGATGGGTCTTGAACTGCCATATAATCATTTATTGCTTCCAACAACCTCAACATGCCCAATTTGGTTCAATTTGTTTGATTTGTTCTCGAGTTATGCAGAAATTCGTGTTTCATTTGTATGAGAGACCCCTCTATCAGAGGGCGGAGGAGTCTCAAACCACAATAGAAACATTCCTGCCTTCAAAAACCTGCACATGTTAAATTTGGTTTCAGTTACTTGATAAGCTCTCGAGTTATTCAGAAATTTGTGTTTCTTTTGTATATGGACCCTCCTTTCAGAAAGGGGAGGGATCTCGAGTCCCCTTAGAAACATTTCTTGCCTTCAAAAACCTCTACCTGCCAAATGTGGTTCTATTTACTTGATTAGTTCTCGAGTTATGCAGAAACTTTTGTTTCATTTGTATGGGAGCCCCCCCCCCCCAGCAGAGAGAGGATGGGTCTCGAACTACCCTAGAAACATTTATTGCCTTAAAAATCCCCACATGCCAAATTTGGTTCCATTTGCTTTATTAGTTCTTGAGTTATGCAGAAACTTATGTTTCATTTGCATGGGAGCCTTCCTATTCAGAGAGGGGACTGTTTTCAAACCACCATAAAAACATTTCTTGCTTCTAAAAACTCTCACCATGCTAAATTTGGTTTCTTTTGCATGATTAATTCTCGAGTTATGCAGAAATATGTGTTTCATTTGTAAGGGAGCCCCCCCTTCCAGAGAAGGGAGGGGTCTCTTACTATCTTAAGAACCTTTTCCGGCCCCAAAAACTCCTGCATACAAAATTTCACGCCGATCAGTTCAGTAGTTTTCGATTCTATAAGGTTCAGACAGACAGAAATCCATTTTTATATATATATATATATATATGATTACTATACTATATTATACAACAAAAAGAGGTAAAAAATGTATTTTGCCTCTATTTCTCGTTATGTCCTCCATTTTATTCTTAGGCAAGGATGATCCCAAAGCGCGTTGCAACTGCGAACCTAATGTGAATAGTAAAATTCTCTATGTGACCTCCAGGCACCTCCTCTGTAGCAGGTGGAAAAACTACTTGATGTGATATTTCCACTATGGGACTGACTCTTAGCTTCGGGTCTTGACCAAGAATCCCTACTGAGCCCTTGCGGCATGACAAGCCAGCCAGTTCAGCGCAAAGGAGTTTGTAGTACTTTAGGTATTCTAGAAATACTAAACCATGTCTATTAAGGTCTGTATCCACATTAATCCGGACAAGTTCAAATCATTGTAACTTTTGAAATATTGCACGTAGGAATGAAAAATTTCACTGAGGTATAGCTAAGAGTCTATGATGAAAAAGACTATGATTGATGTTTACATTTCATGTTTAGTATTCATGATGGCGACGAAAGAAAAACAAGTGCGCGAGCGATTTTTTAAGGGGGTACGTCAAACCTTGGGACTTTGCAAAAACATTGGATTTGCTTAAATCCTCTGTTCACGATGTGCTCAAATCATTTTCGGAACGTTTGACGGTGGAGAGGAAACCGAGAAGTGACAAAAACATTGGACGCGCTGATCTTGTCATGGACCGAAAGGTGAAAAGGATATTAACGAAAAACCCAAATCTCTCCATTCGAACGGTGGCTCGTAAAATAGGGATGTCGCCTGGTTTTGTCCAAAAATCAAAACAACGTTTGGGACTTAAGTCGTATAGAGTAAAAACAGTTCCAAATCGCAACGACAAACAGAACTTGGCAGCAAAATCACGGGTTCGTTTGTATTGCGAATATTTGACGAAGTTTTCATGCGTTGTTATGGACAATGAAACTTATGTCCTGGAGGATTTCAAGCAGCTTCCAGGGCTGGCTTTTTATTCTGCTATGGCCAGAAATGCTACAGCTGAGCATTTCAGAACGAAGAAGGCATCGAAATTTCCCAAAAAATACCTTGTGTGGCAAGCAATTTGCACGTGTGGCAAAAAGAGTAAACAATCAACAAGGAGATTTATCAGAAAGAGTGCCTGTAGAAGCGATTGCTACCCTTAATCGAAAGTCACAAAGAAAAACCTTTGTTCTGGCCCGATTTGGCATCATGCCACTATGCTAAAACTGTGATGGAGTGGTACCAAGAAAATCAAGTGAACATTGTACCAAAAACCTCAAACCCGCCAACTTGCCCAGAGCTACGACCAATCGAGAGATATTGGGCCTTGATGAAGTGGAAGCTTTCTGGAAAGAAGCAAGGAATCAAAAACATCAAACACTTCCAGCAAATTTGGACAATGACGGCTTCTACGATTTCTGAAGAGTCTGTACAAACCCTAATGGATGGAGTTAAGCGCAAAGTTCGAAAATTTTATGCAAATACTGAATAACTATGTTTTGTCTTCACGAATTGTTAAAACACATCCCATGAATCTGAAATAAACAACTACGACGGAAATATAATGCGAAATTTATGTTTTATCCATGTTTTGAGGTGTCCGGATTATTGCGGATACAGACCTTACAGTGTTGTGATGTTCCGTGGAGCTTTTTCAACTCATAAGTTCCGTTGAGTCACCGTAAATCTTCTCATTTATCATGTAGAATATCAAGATCTGAACTCAAGGATTGTTTGGAAAGTCTAGAACAACTTAGCAAAAACATTGTTTCGCAAATTTTATCCCTTTAATGGTTTGTATCATTTGCTCAAGCATATAGACTATAAATTATGTTGAAATACGGTGTAGAAAAAATCCGTGTCGAATTGGTTAAATATCGAACGAACTTGAATCATTGGAGATGTAGCTTTTGTTTTGTTTCGACGCATATGACGGAAATAGGTCCCTTTATGCTGGAACAATGCTTTAACACATGTGAATCGTCATCTTTTCAACCCTGCTACCCGACTCAGTCCTCTGTTCAATAAGAGCCAATAAGTGATTCCTCATTGCATGCTTTATTAACGGTACCTACACAGAAGTCACAATTGACATATTCTTTCAACGTTTCCGCGTGGAACACTTTTCAGCAAAACATTGTTTCTTGTGTCTGATGGCAACGTCGTTGGTTTATAGTTGGAAATAAAAATCCCTCCCCGAGACATTCAACGGGTACTTGCAACGGGTATCATTATTGAGCTGCATTCAATTGAGCTTTCAGCAAATACCTTTCGATGCAGACCGGCCCAAGCAGGTACTACATATGAATTGTTGCCAATCTTGTTGCGATAAGAGTGAGGTTACAAAATCAATTTCCTTTCTATACCGGCTCATGTGCCGACAGGCACATGAGATGGAAGCAAAGAAACATCCTCAACATAATACCGTTGACGGTAATGAGAGACAATGAGTATCGAAAGCCGTAGGTATGTGGAGTCTCTTGAATTCGGATCAATTTGAAGGTTGGAAAGAACGTTTTTCTTAATGTTCAAGGAAACGGCCCCAATTCCCAGTTGTATTCGAAACCATCAGAGCATTAATCTGTGAGAAATTCCATACACTGATACAGATTACTGTTCTGATAACCGCAGGAAGCTAATCCGAATCCAGTTCACCGGCAACGAAAATTGACCGAACCACGCGTATAAAATATTGAAGTTTATGTTTACCTTTTGCCGAGTTGCACCTGAACTGGTGGACCAACTACCATTTTTTCTAACCAGAAATTATTCCGTATCTAGCGTATTTTGCACTTTCAGTTTATTCCAAGGTAAGCGCACCAACCAGACTGCGGCAAAATAACATCAGAGGAAAGTAACCAACTTCACTCGTTTGTCTTCCATCTCGGCGTCGTTTGGTGGATGCTGGGAGGTCGGATAATTCGATCAATTTTGTTCCGCAATTTTCGCAACATAGTACAATGAGCTGCGTTCCCTGCTTATGCAATTTTCCGCGTAGCTAGTTGCGAAGCACATCTTCTAAACTATTATTAGGTGGAAATTTTGCTACTTTGATAGGAATTACCCCCAACGATACTGTACCGTGCTGTATACATATCCGGACATTATAAACTTCGTAGTTAACTTCTTTAACATTCAGAACATGAATGATGGTTGTTAGTCGTGACATTAATTTATAGTAAAATTTACGTGCTGATAACTACATGCTAGACTGTAATGAACAACTTTGAAAAGTGTCCGGATTTCGATGCAGCATGGTATTTCAGAAGGGAAATCAAAGACATGGACAGCTAAATACACTGAGAGTTCAATAAATATTTAATGGAATTTCATTAAATTATAGAGAATAGTAGCGGTTGCCAAAGTAACGATGAACATGGACGTCAAGCTGTACTGCGCTCATTTATTATTTGTACAGCGCTCATTGTTTTATTTATTTTGATGATGGATAGCATCCTTCGGCAAAAATTGCAAAATCTGGGGATTGGTAGCGTCACGAAAATGGTCAGCTTTTGAACATTAAGAACTCATACATTCCTTGATAAAATTTCGTAGCTTTTGCATCATTAGATTGAAAATCTTGCAATGCATCGGAAACATTCAATATACATTGTTCTTGAAAGTACACTTTTTAAAAGAACACAAATAAAACGTCGTGTCTTATAATTTCACTTTCCATACAAAATTCAACAAATGCACAGTATTTCCCTCATATGCAGCTGCGTACGATATATATATAGTTGGGTTCAAAAGAATAAAGCATTATTTTTTTTTTTATTTACATGGCATAACGTCACAATACTATAACATAGCCTGATACACAATATCCCTCCATAATGCCCGATTCGTGGCTGCTCCACTCCAATCCCTTGGGCACCTTGTACCCCCTAGGTCTTGTTCCACCTGGTCTGACCCTCTTGCTCGTTGCGGCCCACGTCGTCTTGTACCAACCGGATTCCCGTCGAACTCCATTTTTGCAGGATGGTTGCCCGGCATTCTCGCAACATGTCCTGCCCAGCGTATCCTTCCAGCTTTTGCCACCATATGAATACTGGGTTCGCCGGCGAGTTGCGCGAGCGCATGGTTCATCCTTCGCCTCCATAGTCCGTCCTCCTGTACTCCACCAAAGATGGTTTTTAACACCCGTCGCTCAAAAACTCCGGGTGCTCGCAGGTCCTCTTCAAGCATTGTCCACGTCTCATGCCCGTAGAGAACAACCGGTCTTATTAGCGTTTTGTACAGGATGCACTTCGTACGGGAGCTAAGTCTGTTTGACCGTAGTTGCTTGTGGAGCCCATAGTAGGCACGACTTCTCACGGCTGTTATCGTTGTCCGCAGTAACCAGTGAGCCGAGATAGACAAATTCATCGACTACCTCGAACTCATCGCCGTCGATCGTTACACTGCTGCCCAGTCGGGTCCTGTCGTGCTCGGTTCCGCCTGCCAGCATGTACTTCGTTTTGGACGTATTTATCTTCAACCCAATCTTCTCTGCTTCGCGCTTTAGTCTGGTGTACTGCTCTGCCACCGCCTCAAATGTTCTGCCGATAATATCCACGTCATCGGCAAAGCAGATAAATTGACCGGATCTGTTGAAAATCGTGCCACGCATGTCGAACGCCGCTCGTCGCATATCACCTTCAAGAGCAATGTTGAACAGAAGACAAGAGAGACCATCACCTTGACGAAGCCCCCTGCGGGATTCCAATGAACCCGATAATCCACCCGATATCGTCACACAGCACTGGGTTCCATCCATCGTAGCCTTGATAAGTCCGGTCAGCTTCCCCGGAAAGCTGTTCTCGTCCATGTTCTTCCATAGCTCATATCGGTTAATTGTATCATATGCGGCTTTGAAGTCCATGAATAGATGATGCGTTGGGACTCTGTATTCCCGTCACTTTTGGAGGATCTGCCGCAAAGTGAAGATTTAAAATAATAAAGCAGTGGTTGGTGAATTACACACCGAAAATATTCTGTTAAATTTGAACTGTATGAGTAAAAAACCTGAAAATTTTAGCAAATCTTATTCATTATACATTGCCTACATCTGTTAAATTTCATAGTTGTTCATACAGTAGTTCCAGTCATTTCGTCGAAACAATAAAATTGTTCGTGAAAAAAATTTATGCACTTACAATCAAAATTCAGAGCCGTCCTACCGATGAATCGTTTAATAACTCGGAATTGGAAAATATTTCTGTTCAAATCATATTACTGGCATCTATATTCGCGTTCGCTGAGAACGTTTATTGAAGCCACGAACACGCTTAGGAACTTAATAGAAAGGTTCATATCTGAGCAATGCTGGACACCAGGGATGCCAGATACTTTTTTCAAAAGTCTGTACCAGTCTCATGGAATTGTCTGTATTTGTCTGTATAAGGGTTTTAATTTTGGTTTTAAGGTGCTTCAATGGAAAAAAAAAATGTTTAAAATCGCTATTTGTCGATGCTGATAATCGAGTAGAGGTGCGATTATGTTTTGCAAACATCGCATAAACAAAAATTTAACGCAAAAGAGATGGCAATTTCAATTTTTATATTTAAATGTCAACTTTCCTTTCACTTCCTTACATATGATTAAATCACTGTCGATTTTCATTCACTAAATATGTGAGAGCTAAATATTTCGATCTTTTAGTTTCAATGTTTGGAAAAATTATAGGCAAATCGTTTATTATTATCATTCTTAAATTTAAAGAAACAACTTACCTTCACTTTACTACTACAAAATTCATTAATTCCAAAGGCTCGAGGAACTTAAATTTGATTGTACACCGTGTCCAATATATTCTCATACACTTTTTCCTTGCATTGGTGTCGTGCAACTACTCAACATGCTTCACGTATGCGTTGGTGTAGTTTTGCACTATGTTTATACAAACGCTTTTAGGTTATGTCCGATTGTTTTCATTCGGTGTTTATCTTTTACCAGCGATGAAGGAGTTTCGTGCTGTGGTGATAAAAAAGATTTTGAAAGGTGAGCGCCCGGGCGCTATTTTCAGAAATTTGAAAAAACCTCGGAGTAAAGCGGGATTTTGTGTACCGAACCATCCAAAGGTACCGTGACACCTGCTCGTTGGATGACCGGAAAAGATCCGGTCGTACTCGTACGGTGCGGACTGTACGAGTTGTTAAAGTGGTCAGGGAACGGTTTAGACGAAAATCACAGCGCTCCGTACGTAAAATGGCCGCAGATCTGAATGTTTCGAGATCGTCAATGCACAATATACTGCAAATTGACCTCGGATTCCAAGCTTTCAAGAAACGTAAGGTTCACGGAGTTTCGGAACCTTCCAAGCAGAAACGACTCGAAAGTGCAAGTCTGCTTTTGTCGCGGCACGGTGGTGAAGAATTTATCTTTTCCGGCGAAAAGTTATTCGTCTTGCAACAATCCCACAATGTACAGAACGACAGATTGCGGGCTCTCTCTTCGAGAACTGTTCCAGAGAGTGATAGGAATATTCCACGGTTCCAAAGTGCTGCGTCAGTGATGGTCTGGGGAGGAATTTGCAAGCGAGGCAAATTACCACTGGTTTTCATCGAAAAAGGCGTTAAAGTGAATGCCGTATATTATAAAACGGAAGTTTTGGAGAAAGTTGTCAGAGATGTTTGGAGATGATCACTATGTGTTTCCGCAGGACGGAGCGCCATTGCATACTGGAAATCTCGTTCAGGGCTGGTGCCGAGAAAATTTGACCGACTTTTTGGACAAGAATGAATGGCCTCCCAGTTCACCAGATCTGAATCTCTTGGATTATTTCGTATGGTCATACATGCTGGCGAAGGTAAATGACCACAGGGCGTCTAATATGAACCAATTCAAAACCGTAATCAAACGAAATTGGGACGAAATGCCGATGGAAGTCGTGCGTGCCGCCTGTGACGGTTTCGAAAAACGTCTGGAGCTGGTCAAGAAGGTTAAAGGCGGTGTTATTCCAAAACATATGCTGTAGTTGATCAGTATTATATCGCAATATAATGGGTAAAGTTATCAATAAAATCTGGATTATCGATTTGGAATAAATAGAGTTTTATTTTGTATGAGAATATATTGGACACGGTGTACACTCGGTAGCATAAAAAAGACGAGCAAAATTTTGCTTCCAAAAAAACCCCATGTTCAATTTTCGGTAACTTTTTCAATTATCAATATTTTTGGCTGAAAATTTGACAACACTATAATCAATGTGACAACAGCGCCTCGGCTTTTTTTTTGCACCGATATTTCATCATGGTCAATATCGGGTGAAAAAGGGACATACTTATGTTGGTGCGTCAACTTTGACGCCAGCTGTAGTCCAAACCACTGAATGGAAACAGTTCAAATTTCGTCCACGTTATTTGCTTTTATTTTTTATGTTATGGTGATAATTTTAATATGCTACCTAAATTTTTCACAGAAATGCGGATTTTTGAAATTGGTATGTCCAAAAACGATTTTTTTCACATATGTCATGAAAACTTCAAATTTGTAAAAGTTATCAACATGAAATTTGGCTACATAAGGTTTATACCCTGATTATAGTGTTGTCAATTTTTCAGCTAAAAATATTGATAATTGACAAAGTTGCTGAAGGTTGCACATGACGATTTTTGGAAGTATAATTTTGCTCGGCTTTTTTTGCGACTGAGTGTACTCCAGTCGTTTTGTTCAAAGAAAAGCAAATAGATTTTAGATCCTCAAACGTTATTAGCTTTGCTTAGCACTGCTTGACTGACTGCACGTATATATGGTTGCTACTCCATGATTGATCAGAATCAGTGAAATTGCACAATGAATCAACTGAATGGGGCTGGGAGTAACCGGCCATTCTCCATGTACACGTTTCAGTGACTCAATTTCTTTAATAATCAATGACGGCGCCGACCACGTCGTTGCAATCAGGTGGGATTTGGGAGGAAAAGTTATTAAGACCTTTGCTGTTTAGGGACCGTGTTTACCTCTGCATCCCCACAAAGGTTACAGGAAGAAGGTTTTTCTATGTTAGTAGGGTAGGGCTCGATGGATCAGTGATGTGATCATATCATATAGTTCATATAATTCAAAATGGATAACAATTACCAGTTTCACTCCGCGTTTTTGAGAGCACTTACCACCTCTTGACTGGCTGAAAATGGCATTGCAAGGTGAACGAAAATAGCATCGTATTTCGAACTCCTCCAACCCATCAACATCGTCGCTACCTTTTCGTTTTCTTCAGAATATCCACCTGCTCCGGCGAATGTTTTATCAAAATTTCCTCCACCGTAGCCATTCTTGGCTCAACCGGCTTGCACCTGTTTACCAAACTCAAATTTCGGCATCGCTCCCGGACTCGGGAAAATCTCTCCGGACACTCCGGATACACGATATCCTACAAACACCGATGTTTGGCAAACTTCTCGTCGTAAACCAGTTTCGCCACGGACCAGTTCCATTACCGACTTGGCATTGCTGTAGATAAAATTCCAGTTAAGGGTCAAACTTCAATTACTCCAGTAATAATTGTTTTGTAATATCGGAAAACACAGCCTAAAAAATGCACGTCAAACTTGCTATAAACACCGCCTAGTCCCAGTACCGAACATTGTTCCGCATTTCTCATTATCCTGGATCTTCAGTCAATATAGTATGGAGCTTTTAACGCCACCGAACAATATGAAACCGAAATAATAGATTCCTCGCTACGGCCGCAGCTGTTTGCAACCAAACAATTAATTACCGACACAATAGATAACGCGCTAAACCCGATAACAAAACCAGTTAACTCCATACACTGTGATGAACTTTTTCCACAAAAACTCTTCGTTTTCAGTGAAATGTGACGCGATTTCTACCGATTTTCCTGCCGAACTAACTTTTTTCGAACTTTTCAAACTCCCGACACTGGGCCCATAACTTTTTCGTGTGACCAACTAAATAACTGACAGCGAAATATAAACACACTCGCTCGCGCTCGAAGCTTGCTTAGCTCTCGATTTTAGATCCTCTAACGTTATTGGGTGAACATTTTCTAAACCACAATTAATATTAATCTGCTGTTTTATTTCGTATGGCTCATCTACTAGATCAATGGATGGATTGATTGAAAAAAAACTATCGACGAAATATTCATTAAATCTACATGCAATGATGTCCTCTGACTGTTCGAATGTGCCATTGCAAATTATGGATCGTGGTTTGCAATTACTAGGTTTCAACAAGGATTTCAAAATTTTCCATGACTATTTGTTGTTGTTTAGATGCAAATCAATTTTCCTCTTAATATATTCACAACTAGTCTGT
This sequence comes from Aedes koreicus, assembly GCA_024533555.2. Classification (NCBI taxonomy): domain Eukaryota; kingdom Metazoa; phylum Arthropoda; class Insecta; order Diptera; family Culicidae; genus Aedes; species Aedes koreicus. The sequence goes on along the minus strand of JAHHFK020005706.1, from coordinate 20,240 downwards.
TTAACGGATTGAGAATATTTGTTACGCGCTTCTTTGTACCTATTCAAAAAGATACGCCTATTAGTTCTACGCCATTTATTGAACAACTTGTCTCTTTTACGTTTAAGACGCAAAAGATCCAAATTGTACCAGCTGTTCGAGTTTTTTACTAAAACAAATTTATGTGCTACTAGTTTATTGGTAAATATTTTTAGACGTCTGTCAAAACAGCTGATTTCTGATCTAAGGAACCGGTAAATACTTGTCGATAGAAGTGTGGATTTTCAAACAAATTTTGCAAATGTTTGAAAATCCACACTTCTATCGACAAGTCTTAAAATAGCATGTTTCGAATACTTTTTCCAACACTTTAATTTCACATTATCGCTGTTAACACTATTATTATCGTCAACGTTAATAATGTGAATGTATGAACCATTTTTGATAATCCATTAATACATTTTTGAATTCACGTAAGGTTTATAAAAAACAGTGTTCAAAAAAACAGCAGCACTTAAAGGGTGTAATCGATAAAAATGGCACACCAAAAATCTTCTATAGATTTTGAACCGTATGAGTAAAAAACCTGAAAATTTGAGCAAATCTTATTCATTATGTATTGTTTACATCTGTTAAATATCATAGTTATTCATACAGTAGTTCCAGTCATGTCGTCGAAACAAGAAAATTGTTCGTGAAAAAATTTTGTGCACTTACAATCAAAATCCAGAGGCGTCCCACCGATGGATCGCAAAAAAGCTTTGAATTGCAAACATAACTGTGTCTTGTGTGATAATAACCTTCAATGATCGTCTGAGTTCCCGGAGGAAGAAAGGGAGTGGTCGTAAAAGTGGACCAATGGACAGTAAAATATCCAGGAAAGTGGTGCAACACTTCAAGAGCCGTCCAAACATGTCAATTCGAGATGTCGCTGAAAAGTCCAAGGTGTCAGTCGGTTTTGTGCAGAAAACCATGAAGCGTGCTGGGTTACATGTTTACAACGTACAAAAAAAGCCGAAAACCGGAATGAAAAACAAACTTTACACGAAGCTGCTCACCAAATCGTGTTGCATCGTGATGGATGGCGCAACTTACGTCAAGGCTGACTTCCATCATCTAAGTTGGATGTTCCGGAGGATGTTCGATAGAAAAATTTGCAAATAAATTCAGTGGTACACAACATGTCAGACTTCAAGAAAACTGGTTAGCAGTGTCCAAGAAGTAAATTAAATTTGGACCCATAAATCGAATGATGAATATTTATAATAAACTCTGTGAAATTATTGACTTAACAATGTTCAAAGCAAAATAAAAACAATACTTCCGCTCGTATCGACAGCTAAGCAAGAAATACATAACAAATTAAAAACATGTTACACTTAATCAAAACTCATATGGATAAGTGATGTAGCGTTTAAGCCAAACAATGTAATAGGAAAGGTCTACGAATATGATTGACGTCAATAAAAAAGTTTAAATAAGTAAGTAAGGAATTCTACGTATCTTCACAGCCTGTATAGCAAAAATCAAAGGCAAAAAGTAGCGCAACGCGAGGCTGGTAAAATTTTGGAAGGAAAACAAACTTTTCCAAATACTTAACGTAATCAATGTGTGTAAGAGATTTGGTGTGATTGAAGTGGATTAGGGCGACCATAAATACCGGGTGGTAACCGAAACGGCGTTCGCAACGGGGTGGAAAAAAATGGGAATAAACTCGCACGGGGCAAGAAAAATTGAACGACCACGTGCCTGTTGTATAATTTTCTGCCACCGTGAGCCGTTGGTTAGCATCAGTTTGTCGTCGTTTTCGTCGTCATCGTCTCCGTCCGCATCGAGAACAGGCGTAAGGAGTAAGTGAAAATGAAAAACATAATATTTTAATTTAACTAGAAATGTTTTGAATTGATTTAAGGTTTAGTTCAAAAACTACCTTTTCATTTGTATACGATTTGTTTACCGACATGCTTAGAAATAACGAATGGTACAACTATGATTTTCAAGCATAAGTAGATAACACTTTATTCAAACCAGCAGAAGTAAAACCTAAATATATAAATAGTCATGACTCTGGTGAGAAAATTATGAGGCAGGTAATTGAAACTGCTGAAATTGAAAGTAGTCGTAGCAATAAAACGAACATTAAACCAGAGGAAATTAGGAATATGAAAACTACTGAATATAAAAATTGATCTGATCTTTTGACTATTTTGTCTAAATTTGTTTGTTTTTAAATGAAGCATCCCGTTTGTCGTCACAGTCGCTTTGACTGGCGAATCTGGATACCAGCATGGCCAGATTTGATGCAGATATTTCTGGGTTAAATTCAAACGATGTAAACGATTATTGGCTGTCTGCCTCTAATTGGGTTCTGCAACCGCTTAAGGATTACATCCGGAAGTACCCTGTGTCGGATACCTTGATACCACAAAAGTTCAAGTCAGTGGACGCTGTGGTTCTACGCCCCAACAAAAAAAAAACCCGTGTCGGAAGACGTCTAAGTCCGTCGGGTCCCCTGGAATTGGCGTTAGAGGGCGAGAGTTCAGACACATCTCGACGTGAGCTAACGAAGTTAGTAGATCCTCGTAGACAAGGTTGACGTTACCGATTACTTTCAAAAGATGATTTTTCGCCGATTTGACGGCGGCCTCCGAAGTGGGCTGCTCGAGAGGGAATAAACTTCCAGGCGATGTCTTTTCCAGAACACCAGTTGAAAATTTGTTCTCTATCAGCCGAATCAACCTTTAGCATACGGTAAACTCTGTTGAGAGCATGTGAGGCCCTTTTGAAGGTATTGGCGTTGACGGAATGGAGCTCGACTACCTTTCCTCTTCGGGCGATTAGACGACGGAGTGCAGCTAGGAAAGCAGGGATTGACAAGTCACTTTCTAGCTCGAATGTATACCGCTCTGGTTGAAAAACGAAACAGACGAATATGGCCACATAGACTTTAGTAGGACCACGATTTTGTACTACTGACTTTACGTAGAAAGATCGGCAAAACACACGATACCGGCAGACCCGCTGTGCCCTGCTGAACTAGAGTGGGTTTGGATTGAAAGCAAGGGGGCATTGGTGGAAGAAGGACTTAACAAGGTTTCTGTCGCCAAGGATCCATAACTTCTGGTGAAGAGTTGTGGCCCTGCCTGCAGTAGGCTTTCGTGGTAATTGCTAGCTAGCAGAGCAGACAGCGGATGTTTCGTGGGTAGAACGCTTGGGTAGGCGACGGATAATGCGGAATTGTATAAACGACCACCAATGCGAAGAGTACCGTCTTCATCAATGAAGCATTTCAGCCACTTCAGTGGTAAAGATTTGGTGACATAAATACCATTAGCTAGCTGCACTAATTCCTCAGAAAATGATTGATCGACGATCGTCATAGGCCAATGTTCAGAAGCTAGTGATCGCCAATCCGGACTTGCCACTAGCGAGAGCAATTGAGGATGTCCGTTGGATTGAGGCCGCAAAAATATCACCGGCTGGATTCTCGGATCCACCAATGTGCCTTCAGTGGTCGATGCTCGTAGTAGACTGGATCTTAGACACTCGGTTGGCAACGAAGGTCTTACAGCGGGTTGACGGGGAATGTAGCCACTGAAACACGGTACTGGAATCTGACTAGAAGTAGATGGTGGAGGTGCACATTAGTGACGCGTTCACTTTCTTGAACAGTCGTGATGCCAGGTGCGCAGAACACAGTTCGAGTCTAGCAATGGTGTGCACTTATGGTACGAATAGCCAAATTTCACGACAAAAATCGATAACTCGAAAACCATTAACTTTAGACATATGATGTCTTTTGAAGATTTAATCTTAAATCAAAAATCTATCTTTTGGTTTGGGTGGTCCTTTTATGTTCATAATAAAAATTCTAACTGTTTATTCTTATGATTTAGAGGAATTGTTGCCCTTTCAGAATTGTAGATTAATTTAATGAAACTTTGCTGAAGAAACCTAACTTCTATCTCATCTACGTTTCGTTTTATAACAGTTTTTCTAACTGTCCTTAGGGTGGGACTTAAAAAAGCAGTTTTTTTGCTCTAATTTTTTTTATTACAATTTGAATATGAAAACTTTGATATAATGACTTTTAGGACATAAAAAGACGCACATTTTGAAGATACAAAATGGTTGCTAGTTATTGTATTAAAAAAGTTATAGAGGTTGAAGTGTAAAAAAAATATGTTTTTTTCAAGATATTTTACTTACTTATTTGCAAATATTTGCAAACACGGATTACGTGAAGTGAAAGTGAAAACTTCCATCTACAAGACCTATGCAAAATCGTTTGTCCCCTTTTGTCCCCTTGTGAAGTAAAACTTATTTTAAAATTGGTCATTTTGCATTTTTTCTGCATAACTTTCGATCTGCAGCATCAACAATTATCATCAAAGTGCCTAACGACGTGAGATTTCTATGAAAATGTTTATATTTTTATGTTAACCCATCTCCATTTATTTATTAACATTTATACGGCCAATTCAAATGTTTCTTAGTTGAAAGTATCGTCACAGATGGCGCACATAGTGGATTGCCTTATGTTTGACGTTAGCACACTACCTTCATCTGTCCAGCTCTATCACCCATCACAGTGTGTTCAACAGATGGCGCAACAGATGGCGCAAAATTTTCAATGTTTTATGTCTGTTTATCTGTGACATAAATGTTAATAAATAAATGGAGATGGGTTCTCATAAAAATATAAACATATTTTTTTTGTGGTGTGTAGATAGCGGACAACCTTTGACTTCGACGTCAACAGGTGAACGTACGTCCCCAACCCCTCTGAGACAGAACATTTAAAATTTGAAATTTATGATACTCCATCGTTAGTCATCAGATTTTGATGTGGTTTTTTGTAATAAATCAATCACAAAATTATCCGTATTTATAGACTTGCACTAGTTATTCCGAAAATTTCCATAGTTTCGGATTCCAAGGTGGGAGTACTGGGGGAAAGTACCTGTCCAGGGATGGTGGATAAAATATTTTTAGAAGCGATACATGGCATTCGGCATATCAAACTTCATGATTTTGCAAAACTAGGTCATGAAAAGACGTTTTGAGGATTTCTGACCATACTGGCCACTTTGGGAGACCCTCCGGAGTCCAAATTCCTCCGGAAAAGTGGCCATATTCAAATCGTTGCCAAAACCTGGCTTGCGACACATCAAACTTCATGATTTTGCAAAACTAGGTCATAAAAAGACGTTTTAAGGATTTTTGACCACACTGGCCACTCTTGGAGACCCTCTGGAGTCCAAATTCCTCCGGAAAAGTGGCCGTATTCAAATCGTTGCCGAAATCTGGCTTGCGACACATCAAACTTCAGGATTTTGCAAAACTAGGTCATGAAAAGACGTTTTGAGAATTTCTGACCATACTGGCCACTTGGGGAGGCCCTGCGGGATCCGAGTTCCTCCGGGAAAGTGGCCATATTCAAATATTTTCCAAAACTTGGCTTGCGACACATCAAACCTTATGGTTTTGTAAAAATAGGTATTCGGAGGACATTCTGAGAGTGTCTGACCATACTGGCCCCTTAGGGTGACCCTCTGGAGTTCAAATTCCTCCGGAAAAGTGGCCATATTCAAATCGTTGCCAAAACCTGGCTTGCGACACATAAAACTTCATGATTTTGCAAAACAAGGTTATGAAAAGACGTTTTGAGGAATTCTGACCATACTGGCCACTTTGGGGAGACCCTTCGAAGTCCAAATTCGTCCGGAAAAGTGGCCATATTCAAATCGTTGCCAAAACCTGGATTGTCACACATCAATCTTCAGGATTTTGTAAAACTAGGTCATGAAAAGACGTTTTTGTGGATTTCTGACCATACTGGCCACTTGGGGGAGGCCCTGCGGGATCCGAGTTCCTCCGGAAAAGAGGCCTTATTCAAATCGTTTCCAAAACCTGGTTTGAGACACATCATACTTCATGATTTTGCAAAAATAGGTATTCGGAGGACGTTCTGAGGGTGTTTCACCATACTGGCCCCTTAGGGTGACCCTCCGGAGTTCAAATTCCTCCTGAAAAGTGACCATATTCAAATTGTTGCCAAAATCTGGCTTGCGACACATCAAACTTCAGGATTTTAAATTATGGGGAGTGTGAGCTGTTTAGTGGAATACCTGTAACTAGAAAATAAGAAGAATGATTAGTAATTTCCATTTAATTCCAACTACCTTTATTGCTTATCTTGACAGATACGCGTATTTCGTCTGCAATGTGCAGACTTCTTCAGTCTCGTGTACTAATACTCGACTGAAAGAAAACCTTCGCCACCTGCCGTATTTATCCTATTTTCTAAATACAAACACTTGTACCTACAGCTAACATTTCTTGTACCTAACCTATCCTGAGTCCAAAACAAATTACTACTCATTCTTCTTATTTTCTAGTTTCAGGATTTTGCAAAACTAGGTGAAAAGACGTTTTGAAGATTTCTGACCATACTGGCCACTTTGGCAGACTCTGCGGGATCCGAATTCTTCGGAAAAATGTCCATATTCAAATCTTTTTCAAAACCTGTCTTGCGATATATCAAACTTCATGATTTGGCAAAACTTTATCTTCGGAGGACATTCTGAGGATGTCTGACCATACTGGCCACTTGGGGAAGCCCTACGGTATCCGAATTCCTCCGGGATAGAGACCATATTCAGATCTTTTCCAAAACCTGGCTTGCGACATAGCAAACTTTATGATTTTGCAAAAAATAGGTCCTTGGAGGACATTCTGAGAATTCTTTGAATTTCTTACCATATATCTAACCAAATGCAAAACCCAAAATAAATTGAGGACGTTTTAAAAAAAACCTTCAAAACTCACCAATTGAAGGAGTGAATTATGCAAGTTTAATTTTTCTTTTTGAATTTCTTTTTTCGTAAGCTTATTTACTAGCAATTATTGATGTTTTAATGGGAAAATTTATATTTTTAAGAGTATTGCAAGACCTTTCTGAAGGTCAGAATGATTATAAGTTAAATCAATTTTTAGAATTAGTACGAATGTTCAAAGATGTTTAGAATCCCAGTTCTAGTTACCCTTAAAAGATCTTTAAACATCCAGAAAAATCTGGGACTCAGCCAAGAGAACGATCTGAAGTAAGTACTACTGACTTAACGTAGAAAGATCGGTAAAACTCACGATACTGGCAGATCAGCTGTGCTCTGCTGAACTAGAGTGGGCTTGGATCGGAAGCAAGTGTGGCATTGGTGGAAGAAGAACTTAACATGGTATCTACCGCCAAGGATCCAAAATTTCTGGCAAAGAGTTGTGGCCCTGCCTGCAGTAGGCTTACGTGGTAACTGCTAGTTAGCAGAGTCTAGATAGCGGGCAACCTTTGACTTCAGAGTCAATAGGTGAACTTTAACACGTACGTCCCCAACTCCTCTGAGACAGAGAATTTAAAATTTAAAATTGATGATTAGCTATCGGATTTTGATGCGTTTTTGCAATAGACCACAAAATTATCCTTGTTTATAGACTTGCACTGGTTATTCCGAAAATTTCCGTAGTTTTGAATTCCAAGGTAGTACTGGGGTGAGGACCTGTCCAGGGATGGTGGATAAAATATTTTTAGATGCGAAACATGGCATGCGGCAAATCAAACTTCATGATTTTGCAAAAATAGGTATTCGGAGGACATTCTGAGGGCGTCTGACCATACTGGCCACTTAGGGTGACCTTCCGGAGTTCAAATTCCTCCGGAAAAGTGGCCATATTCAAATTGTTGCCAAAACCTGGGTAGTGACACATTAAACTTCATGATTTTGCAAAACTAGGTCATGAAAAGATGTTTTGAGGATTTTTGACCATACTGGCCACTCTGGGAGACCCTCTGGAGTCCAAATTCCTCCGGAAAAGTGGCCGTATTCAAATTGTTGCCAAAATGTGGCTTGCGACACATCAAACTTCAAGATTTTGCAAAACTAGGTCATGAAAAGTCGTTTCTGAGGATTTCTAACCATACTGGCCACTTGGGGAGGGAATCTGTGGGATTCGAGTTCCTCCGGGAAAGAGGCCATATTCAAATATTTTCCAAAACTTGGCTTGCGACACATCAAACCTTATGATTGTGCAAAAATAGGAATTTGGAGGATATTCTGAGGGTGTCTGACCATACTGGCTCCTTAGGGTTACACTCCGGAGTTCAAATTCCTCCGGAAAAGTGGCCATATTCAAATCGTTGCCAAAATCTAGCTTGTGACACATAAAACTTCACGATTTTGCAAAACTAGGTTATGAAAAGACGTTTTGAGGATTTTTGACCACACTGGCCACTTTGGGAGACTCTGCGGGATCCGAGTTCCTTCGAAAAAGTATCCATATTCAAATCTTTTTCAAAACCTGGCTTGCGACACATAAAACTTCATAATATGCAAAACTTTATCTTCGGAGAACATTCTGAGGATTTCTGACCATACTGGCCACTTGGGGAAGCCCTACGGGATCCGAGTTCCTCCGGAAAAGAAGCCATATTCAAATCGTTACCCAAACCTGGCTTGCGACGTATCAAACTTCAGATTTTGCAAAACTTAGTCTTCAGAGGACATTCCTTGAGTTTCTGACCATTTATCTAACAAAATGGAGAACCCAAAATAAATTGAGGACATTTTAAAAAACATTCCAAACTCACCAATTGAAGGACACATAAGTCAACTGAACTCGTAAATGCCCGTGAATTATGCATGTTTAATTTTTGAATTTGTATTTGAACCTTTGAATCTAACTTTTTGAATTTTAACCTTTTTCGTAAGCTTATTTACTGCCAAAGCAACACCAGAAACATCTTCTTTGACAAGAATATAAGAAATTTGTTGTAAAGAAGTCGTGAGGATGAAACACCAAACATGTCTAGTCTTGAAAAAGTTTTAAAGGGGTGTATTCGATAAAAATATGGCACACACATATATACTCGTAAAAATTAGAAGAAGCTGATTATCGGATTTTTCTTGAAATTTTCAGGGAATAAAGAACTACTAATGAGTTTTTGATTTACAACATTTGTTTTATTCAATTTCGTCTCCCATCCCGAATGCCAAAACTTTCCTTTTCACTCCACCCCATCAAATTTTGTACAACCGATTTTCCCAGTGTTTTTGTTGTTTTTTACCCAAGTTTTCTTCAATTCTAGCTCTGTTTTTATAGTTTTGGGATGTTTGCGAAGTTCCGTTTTCATAATTGCCCAGAATTTTTCAATTGGACGAAGTTCCGGTGAATTTGGTGGGTTCATATCCTTTGGCACAAAATTGACTCCGTTGGCTCGGTACCACTCCAATACGTTTCGAGCGTAGTAGCGGGATGCTAGATCAGGCCAAAACAGAGTTGATCCTTTAATGGCCACCTTAATAATTGGCAAGAGACGCTTCTTAAGGCACTTTTCCGTGTAAATCGCACCGTTTATTGTTCCGGAAGTGATGAGAGGAGCACTTATTTCACCACATCCGCAAATCGCCTGCCAGATTAGAAACTTCTTTGCAAATTTCGATAGTTTCTTCTTTCAAACATCCTCCGGAACATCGAACTTCGACTTGGCAACGAAATATTCTTGCCCAGGAAGTTGACGGAAGTCGGCCTTGACGTATGTTTCGTCATCCATCACGATGCAACCGGATTTGGTGAGCAGCTTCGTGTAAAGTTTCCGGGCGCGGGTTTTCACAGTGATGTTTTGTTTTTCATTCCGGTTTGGGGCTTTTTGCACTTTGTAAACATGTAACCCAGCACGCTTCATGGTTTTCTGCAAGAAACCGACTGCGCACCTTAGACTTTTCAGCGACATCTCGAATTGACATGTTTGGACGGTTCTTGTATTGTTGTACGACTTTCATGGCCATTTTACTGTCCATTGGACCACTTTTACGACCGCTCCCTTCCTTCCTTTGGACACTCAGACGCTCCTTGAAGGTTCTTATTACACGAGACACAGTTGTATTTGCAATTCCAAGCCTTTTAGCAACCCACCGGTGGGACGCCCCTGGATTTTGATTGTGAGTGCACAAAATTTTCTCACGGACAATTTCTTGTTTCGACGACATGACTGGAACTACTGAATGTATAACTATGAAACTTGGCAGATGTAAATAATACATTATGGATAAGATCTAAATTTCTAGGTTTTTTACTCATACGATTCAAAAGTTACAGAAGATTTTCTGTGTGCCATTTTTATCGAATACACCCTTATCTCTATTGTTTTGCCAACGAGGGGGGGGAAAGGGTGGAATGAGAGAATCACTGGGTTTAATCATCAATAAAAACAACCACCATCGATTTGCCGCATTTTTTCCCCATAAGATAAGCTATATTTAGGATCTTCTCCCCTGCCTTTTCAAATTAATGGGATTTTGGACCCATTTTTTGCCCACTGTGCGTTGGTTGTGTTGCTAGTTCGTTACGAGGCAACTCGGTGTAGCTAGAAAATTGAAAGTCAATTGTTTCTTCATCGCTCTGATTTTGTCGATTGATGCTGATATTGTTACGCCCTGCTTACCACTATTGAATTTCATTATCCTACACTGTTGAAGTGCTATGATTTTCACAGTATCATTTGCTAAATGAAAGTAAAACTAATAACTCTCCCCTAATTCTCCACGATTTCAGTAAAGATGAACTTACATGTACCTAATTATATCCTCTATTCCAATTCCCCCGCCCAACAGGAGGATGTGCGGCATTCGGACACGCCTGCTACGGCGGCCATGGCAAACGGTCTTCATCGCTGCCGGAAAATCTTCTCGTCGACAGCAATGGCTTCAGCAGCGGCCAACTTGATCGAATACCGCCTCTACCGTACGCCAAGCTTGCTCTGATCAACCGAAGCAAAACCTTCGGCGTCGTCGCACCGGAACTATCTGTCAACGAGTTGGCTTCTGACAACAGCGAGTCCCTAACTTATCCCGGTCCTAGCCGATCCGAACGACAGGAAAAGTTCGAACGAGCTGTACGATATGCAGTCAATGCCATCCTGCGTCAGTTGGTAAGTTCATGAATCTGCGAAAAGTAAATCAGTACCTGCTAATTTTGGTAATGTTCTGCTTTTAGCTGGAAGAGAGCCAACCAGGTCCGGTTCAACGTCAAGCGTCGTCATCGGATTCGAACTTCCAGCCCAGCGAAGCGGGTCAACTGCAGCAGGATCAGCAGCTAATGGACAACGAGAAAAAGTAAATTCCCCAAACTTAGATACCCCCCCCCCCCCTCACTATCCCACTCTATCTCTCTTTTACGCTATGATACGAAGAGACTGACTGACACCGAATACCGGCAGCAACAGTATCGAAGAATGGTGGTTTTTAGGCAGCGTGTGAGTTGTGCAGTGGTTCATTCATCGAAACATAAATAATGAATCACGAGCAGCGGTGTATTTTCTCCTTAGGTTTGTTTTTAATTCACTCTTTGCAAGCGCGTACCTTTCCGCCAATCCCAATGTTGTATGCTCCCATGTTACGAAGTGTAGCAGCGTAGGAAAAACCAACAGAGAAATTATGAATCTGAATAAAAAAAATCTTTCTCTCGCACTGCTTCCGCGCAATATGTAATATAAGCGTGTACTTAAGAGAATAAAAAAAAATGCTGAAGGTTGGAGAAATTTCAAATGCAACAGGAAGGAGAAAAAAAAAACAAAATTGATATGAAGTAATTGTACAGAAAGTGAGTCCCTTTCATCACTATTCCAGAAGAAATGAGGGATAACTATGTCAATATGCAAAAGTTGTTGTTGAAATTTAGAATTAAGAGAAAAACATAACCTAAAAGGTGTACAATAAGCAAATGTTCACCAGAAAACGAAATAAGCACACAGGCAAAAACATGAGCTAACAAATAAAAAGTGGGGTTAATAGTTGAATGAAACTCGTGAGGCTGGAACAGTTTTATTTAACTATTACCAACAAAAAAACAAACTTAATTTCAAATTTCACTGTTGATTCGAAATGTCCCCTTACTATCTTCTATTACACGAATTTTGCCAGAAGTCACAAAACCAACGGCAACGAAATGACCAGTTGGTGCCAGTTGCTTAGCATAATGTCTTAAAGGGTGAGTCAATCATTATTGCGACACTTTCAAACTTGCGTAACTTTTTACACACTGAGAAAACTGAGAGAGCCCTAAAAAAACCATCCGCGCGTGCGTTTGCGGCCGTCTATTTCCCATTCTTCGGGTTTTGCTGGTTTGATCGGTTACTTTTTCCTTTCTTTTCCTTTTCCCTTTTCCTCTTTTTATTTTTTCTTTTTTATTGACTCTCCTTGTCTAGAGCTGCCACGTTTCTTTTCTTTTCTCTTTTTTTTTTTTTGGGTCCGGGACCCCGGAATGTTTTAAAAATGCAATAAATTTTTTAATTTAAAATTTTGACGTTTTAATTTTCTTGGACTTTCCTAAAACATAGGAAATTACGTTTCTGCATTGAACCTAGTTTTTTTTGACATTTCTGAAAGGCTGCTAAAAGCTGTTTCAGTTTCTGGTGCGTACTGCCCTTTTTGACCCGATTGGCCACAAGGATTCTGTGCCGGAAGAGGGCATGTTTTGACACGATCCGTGAGGCGGTGACAGATACAAATTTTCATCGGAACTTGCCTTTCGACGGCTCAAACTTCATGCCTCTTCATGAATAGTCTATTTCTAGCCTTGAAATGGACCAATGACCATATTCGCCATTCTGGGACAATCCGGATGATCTGGAAGAACGAATACAGAGAGGACAAATACAAATTTTCGCCGAAACATGCCTTTCGACGGCTCAAACTTCATGACTTTTTGTAAACAATCTACTTCTAGTAATTAAATGGTCGAATGACTATATTGACCATTCCTGGACAACTCAGATACTCAGCGGGAACCCTTCAGGAGGAGAAAATTACGGTTTTTCGTCGAAACATGCCGAAGCTACTTCATATTCACCATGCATGAAGAATTTGAAAAAGCAGCTTTAGTAATTCGTTCAAGCTAAGAGTCATTGTTGAAGGAAACCATGTTAATTTCACATTTATTATCTTGTCAATGTCCAACATGTGCTGTCTTTATTATTCGCAAATTCAGTTAAATACATCCATGGAGCCGGCAAAGTGAATACGCATTCACTTCCTCAACTGTCTGGATAACACCCGGGGTGGACCGCCCCCCTCGCCTGACCACGCTACGCCACTGCTCATAAATGAGTAAAAATGATAAACTAAGAGCTATGACACAGCTATGATCTATGGCAATTGGATAAGTTTTTCGTTGATTTTGGAAACTCACGAATTATATTACCGTGCTGTTTACCGAATTTCGCAAGAGTTCGTGAGCTTCCAGAATCAGCAAAACTAATCCAATTGACAGGGCTTTCTTTGTTTACTATTTTTACTCATTAATAAGCCCGTTGGGACGTTTTAGAATATTTCAATGTGGTTTGAGAACAACAATAGAAAACCATTAAATTTTCCAGTAATCAGCCCTAGGCGCCACAAGGTTCTCATCTTGGCCCATTACTGTTTATTATACTGTTGATTTTTAATTATCTGATTGAACCCATATAGGGTGTGGAACCAATTCTCGTCAGCATTCGCTATTACTCAGCCGAACAAGACAAAAATTTTTTTATTTAAAGGGCGATACGGTCAAAATTTGGTCAATATCAACTTGACGTATTTCTTTCAATTTTGCATTTAAAAAACCTGAACACCCCTCATTTTGAAGGTGTGTGTGTGTAGAATGTTGCTCCTATTTTGATTTTGGAATTCACTCTTCAGTTGTCAAAATGCCGTCCAAGCAAGAAGAGCAGCGTATCAAAATTTTGCTCGCGCATCGCGAAAATCCGAGCTACTCGCACGCAAAGTTGGCAAAATCGCTAAAAGTTGCCAAATCAACCGTTACAAATGTAATTAAAGTGTTTGGGGAACGTTTGTCGACAGCCAGGAAGTCTGGATCGGGGGGAAATCGAAAACCGGAAGCCGCTGAGACGACAAAGAGAGTTGCCGGTAGTTTCAAGCGAAACCCTAACCTATCTCTCCGAGATGCCGCAAATAAGCTGGGTGTATCGTCTACAACCGTGCATCGAGCCAAAAAACGATCCGGACTATCGACTTACAAGAAGGTAGTGACTCCAAATCGCGATGATAAACAAAATACCACGGCCAAAGCGCGATCCCGGAGGCTGTACACGACGATGCTGACGAAGTTTGACTGCGTGGTAATGGACGACGAAACCTACGTCAAAGCCGACTACAAGCAGCTTCCGGGACAGGAGTTTTATACGGCAAAAGGAAGGGGAAAGGTAGCAGATATTTTCAAGCACACGAAACTGTCAAAGTTCGCAAAGAAATATCTGGTTTGGCAAGCCATCTGTACCTGTGGCTTGAAAAGCAGCATTTTCATAGCTTCCGGGACTGTCAACCAAGAAATTTACGTGAAAGAGTGTTTGAATAAACGTCTGCTGCCTTTCCTGAAGAAACACGGTTGTTCCGTACTGTTTTGGCCGGATTTGGCATCTTGCCATTACGGTAAAAAGGCCATGGAGTGGTACGCCGCCAACAACGTGCAGGTGGTTCCCAAGGACAAGAACCCTCCCAACACGCCAGAGCTCCGCCCAATTGAGAAATACTGGGCTATTGTCAAGCGGAACCTAAAGAAGACCAAAAAAACTGCTAAGGACGAGCAGCAGTTCAAGGCAAACTGGCTTTCTGCGGCGAAGAAGGTGGACAAGGTGGCTGTACAAAATCTGATGGCAGGGGTCAAGCGTAAGGCCCGGCAATTCGGATTTGGAAAAGCGGAAGCCTAACTGAATATTTTTCCTGAATTTTATACTAATTGAACTTGAAAAAGAAATTTAATTTGATTTTTTAAATAAACGATTTCACCGATTTACACGCGTTTTCCCTTGACCAAATTTTGACCGTATCACCCTTTACATGGCATAACGTCACAATACCATAACATAGCCTGATACACAATATCGCACCATAACGCCCGATTCGTGGCTGCACCTCTCCAATCCCTTGGGCACCTTGTACCCCCTAGGTCTTGCTCCACCTGGTCTGACCATCTTGCCCGTTGCGCCACACGTCGTCTTGTACCAACCGGATTCCCGTCGAACACCATTTTTGCAGGATAGTTGCCCGGCATTCTCGCAACATGTCCTGCCCAGCGTATCCTTCCAGCTTTTGCCACCTTATGAATACTGGGTTTGCCGGCGAGTTGCGCGAGCTCATGGTTCATCCTTCGCCTCAGTAGTCCGTCCTCCGGTACTCCACTAAAGATGGTTCTTAACACCCGTCGCTCAAAAACTCCGAGCGCTCGCAGGTCTTCTTCAAGCATTGTCCACGTCTCATGCCCGTAGAGAACAACCGGCCTTATTAGCGTTTTGTACAGGATGCACTTCGTACGGGAGCTAAGTCTGTTTGACCGTAGTTGCTTGTGGAGCCCACAGTAGGCACGACTTCCACTGATAATCCGCCTCCGGATCTCACGGCTGTTATCGTTGTCCGCAGTAACCAGTGAGCCGAGATAGACAAATTCATCGACTACCTCGAACTCATCGCCGTCGATCGTTACACTCCTGCCCAGTCGGGTCCTGTCGTGCTCGGTTCCACCTACCAGCATGTACTTCGTTTTAGACGTATTTATCTTCTACCAATCTTCTCTGCTTCGCGCTTTAGTCTGGTACCCCCCCCCCCCACAATCCCACATCCCCCCCCCACACACAAAACCCCATCTAAAAGTCTCTCACTACCGCCCCAACACCCCCCGCACATACACAAGACACAGAGACCCCCACCCCACCAAACCCCTGCGGAATTCGAATGAACCCCAACCCCCTAACCCCCCACACCCCGGGTCCCCCCTAAACGGCACCCCCGAAAGCTGTTCACATTTCACATAGACACCAGTCATATAAAAATCAAATCATTTGATTTCAAATCAAATGTATTGTAACTATACGATAGAATCAATAGTATGTAAAATTAAAAGTTTGATCCTACTAACCCCCCCCCCTCCCCTAATCCAATCAACCTCCCCCCCTCCCCAAACCCCCCCCTTCCCCCCCCACACCTTCCCTCCCCCCCCTCACTTAAATCAAATCCTCACAGTATAACACAAGATCGCATATAATAACGGATACAAGTATAAAGTGGAGGCGATATGCGTACATTTAACATGGAGTTAAATGAACGAATGTACGTATATCGCCTCCACGTTGTACTCATATGCGCTATCATATGCGATTCTGTGTTGACTGGGAAAAAAAAATGACTCCCAGAACATGAATCAACCATCGAAAAGAATAAATTACCAAATATAAATCAAAACTACCAACCCAGTCACATTTATTCACAATATACACTGCAAACCAATAGACTAAAAACCCTAGTCCCCCCTACCCCACCACCATAGCAGCGCCTGCAGACCAGTCCCCACCCATCAACAAACCCCCCCAATGTTGTATTTTATTTGGTCAGATTCATCCACGCCGCGAGTTTTTCTCCTCGAAAAAACAACCACCAAACCCCCAAAACCCCCAAAAGTTTACGCGACCCCCGAGTGAAACAACGTTCGTGATTGGTCGTCGCCTCCAAAAACGGTGATTTCAGTGTTGATGATCGTCCGCGTGAAAGAAGGCCAAAAAACTTCGAAGACTCTGAATTGGAGGCATTGCTCGATGAGGATCCGTGTCAAACGCAAGAAGAGCTCGATTCAGGATTAAGAGTTTCCCGCCAAGCCGTTTCTAAGCGATTGCATGCGTTGGGAATGATTCAAAAGCAAGGAACTTGGGTTCCTTACGATTTGAAGCCAAGAGATGTTGAGCGTCGTTTTTTCGTCTGAGAACAACTGCTCCAGCGGCAAAAAAGGAAGAGTTTTCTACATCGCATTGTGACGGGTGACGAAAAATGGATTCATTACAGTGACCCAAAACGGAAACATTCATGGGGACTGCCCGGGCATGCTTCAACATCGTCGCCTAGGCCGAATATTCACGCTGCGAAGGTTATGCTGTGTATTTGGTGGGACCAAGTTGGTGTTATTTATTATGAGCTGTTGAAACCAAACGAAACCACTACCGGGGAACGGTATCAAATTAACAATTGAGACGAGCCAGACAACCACCGCAAAAAAGACAACAACAAAACAAAAACAACGAAAAAAAAATTTTTAAAACAACAAAACCCCCCCCCCCACTTCGCAAACCCCGAAAAACCCACGAAAAAACTCAAAAGGGGGATGCCCCACCCCACCCGCCATATTCTCCTGATATTGCACCGTCCGATTACTACTTGCTCCGTGCGATGGCACATGGTCTCACTATAGACACTCAAGTAATAGACCTGCCAACGTGCTGCCATGTTGTATCCTAAACGAACATTTTCCATACGATTTGACAGTTGTTTTGGATACATCAACTGTGCCAGATTCACGTTGGCCGGTGTATTACAAGAGTGTCTATAGCTCCCAGTCCACAACTCCCCCCATATGATGACATCTCAAAATGGCTTGATTCTTGATAGCATCAAAAGACGAACAGTTCTATCGAAATGGTATTCACGTTCTACCAGAAAGATGGGAAAAAGCCGTAGCTAGGAATGGGCAATACTTTGAATAATTCGTTTGTAACCTTTGTTTTCAAAATAAAGTTCCTTTTTCACCAAAAAACAGCGAGAACTTAGTTGCGCACCTAATAGATGGTTAGATCGTCAGCGTAAAGGAGAAAGCGTGATTTCAGCCGAAAGCACAAATCATTCACGAACAATTTAAAAATCGGTGGTCCCAGTACGCTTCCTTGTAGTACACCTGACGTGACGGAGAAGACGCGCGACCGACTACCGTTTAATTTGACGAAAGCGCTCCGATCAGATAAGTAAGAGCGCAACCACTTTGTGATCCAATCAGGAAAGCCCAGATACTTCAGCTTGTCAATTGCAAGGGTGTGAGGAAACGCTTGTCGAATGCTTTTAAAAATTCGAAGTATGTGGCATCAACTTGGGGACGATTCTCAATTTCCGTTGATAGGAAATTTACGTAAGACATAAGATTCGTTGTCGCGGATCGCTTCTTAACAAAACCATGTTGAAATTCAGAAATCAGCGATCGAGATACAGCCTAAAGGTCTTTGTTAACCAATTGTTCAAACACCTTGGCCATACAGCATAAAATCGAAACACCTCTGTAATTTTCAACAGCATGTTTGTTACCAGCTTTGAAAATCGGAGTGATTGAGGCTAACTTCCACGCTTCGGGAAAAAGTACCTTCATTGAGTGATCTGTTAAAAATAGTCGTCAAAAGCATCAGCAGTGAGTCAGCACATTCTCTTAAAAACAACGGCGGTATCTTGTCTGTGCCCGACATCCAACTTTTCCAGGGCTGACAAAACTTCATGTTGGCTCACAACTAGAGCAGGACAATTCAAATTGAAAGCAGGAAAGGATTTAAGACTGTCAGCGGAAAAAGTTGGTGACGTTTGAGTGTGGACATTTTCGAATAAATCGGCAAACATATTAGCTAGCTCGTGCGGTGAATCGGCCGAAGTTTCTTTAAAAGTCATGTCCGAAGGGATCCGGTTAGATTACTTACGGCTTCGAATATACCACCAAAAGGATGACGAGGTCTGCTTCGCAGTCTGCTCCAATCGTCTTATATAGCAACGAAAAGCAGCGTCCTGGCAATTGGCGTAATGGGTTTCGAGCGACTGTAGATTGATCCGGTTCACAGTAGTCCGTGATCGAAAATAGCGCTTACGACCATTTCGCACAATATTACGGAGATGCTGTAACTCAGTTGTCCACCACGGTTGCCTAAACGAATGAGGCCTACTTGTTCGACGTGCAACATATTCCTCCATAATGTCGTACAATTTGTAATAAAACATACGTACCGTTTCATCCGCATCTTTTGCACGAAACATTTCAATCCAATTGACGCCCATGAGAGCGCTATTCAGTTCCGGAAAGTGGCAACGTCTAAAATCGAAATCTCCAATGATGTTCGAGTCGCTAGTTGGTTGCACGTAGGAAGCATTCACGCCAATGCGAAGAACGAATGGCTTGTGATGGTTGAGAAGCGCGAAGAGCGATGCCAGAAGTTCAAAACCTTCTACATCACTTACACAAGTCACAACTCCCGTGCCACCCCAACAGCCTTAAGCACTCTGCAGCCCATATATCCCCCGGTGTCCGACACCCACCATCCCAGCGATCTCCCCTTTTCCCTCTACGCTCGACGCGACAGACAGCTGCATCCCTTTATCCTCTAACCCCACCCACCATGACAAATGATGTACTCCCCAACCACCACCATCATCACAATCCGACACACACTCACACACATATACTAGCCCGACGGAATGAACACACTCCGATTACAACCACGGACACGATTGAAGATAGATACAGCCCCCACACACAGACACCCTCCCTATCTAGATTCGCACACCCAACCGCTTAATCCAACCCCCCCCAACCCAAAAGGCTCCCCCGACGTACAGTTGATGTTTTCTTTCAAATTTCAAAATTTCAAAATATGTTTATGCTAAAATTAAGAATTCCGTAATATTAGGCATATTAGAAGTCAGAAAATTTCAGCCCGATTGGTTTAAAAATAAGATAGCGTACATTGCAGTTGCGCCATGGGTCAGAATTGACCCCAATATCTTCGGAAGTTTAATCTCACTTTTTCTTGACGAGGGTCGGGAAAATAGACTTATAGGCTGGTTTACAGTTCAGGGAAAAGAGTCACGGGATTTGGGCACCTATGTGTTTTAAATGAAGCCCGAGATTTGAATTCCCGTGGCGGGAGTTTAGTCTGCACAAAATTTAGTTTCTGAAGTGTAAACTCTTCGCGGGTTTCACCCGAAATAAAATTCACCTCTACACACAACTTCTTTGGCGGGGAACTTCAAATCATTGATTTCCGGGCGGATTTTGCAAGTTTGAACTCGAACAGAAAAAAAAAACTATTAAAATGTCAGAAAGAGAGCTGACTTCGGAAACAGTTTTTATTTTTCGATTTTTATGTGCTCGGAGACTTTGATGGGTTTGTCAGTCAGGATAAAATTGATGAACTTCTAACCCAGGATGAAATATTGCACGAAGAAAATGTAGAGTTCGTTCCAAAACAAAAAGGGGCAGAAACGCGTAGCAAAAACGACAAAACGGAACAAGGAGATTGCCATTAAAATTGCTCTTTGCCAAGAAATTTCAAAATATCCTTGCTTGTACCAAATAACAAGCAAGGGTTATTCCAACAAAATTGCTAAAGATGCTATTTGGCAATAAATCGGTTGTACTATTTT
>JAHHFK020005705.1:0-151523 GCA_024533555.2 Aedes koreicus | reverse complement strand
AAAGTTGATGCATTGGGATCATTTTATCCACTCGTCAGAATTAGATATTATTTTTCTACAAGAAGTGCAGAATGAATAGTAATTTCGTTGAGAATTGGATCAATTGCGTTCATCAATAGGTATGCTCCCTCCGGTGCTTCACATAGTGCAGCAAGAGAAGATGTCTTAACTCCTCTGTGGTACACTATATCCATCATTCTATAGAATATGGCGTCTTCAACCACACATCCTTGATGATATGGATGTTCTCAACGAACTGTCTAGAAAATGGGAATACTGGGTACGCGCGAGAAGAAACTATCGTTCGTGAATAGAATGATGGGTTGTGTAAAGCGAAAAGTTATCTCGTTTTTGAAATGGAAAACTTCAATTGTCACCGAGAGTTTAAAGATGCGATCGAGCTTTACCGTTGTTTATTGAAAGAAGCATACGACAACTATCACGGCAATCCAAAACCGGTATGTACGATCAACCACATTAAATCACAAATGCTTCGTCTGCACAGACAGTTTTCGGCGATTTCTTGGAAAAAAACAACGAAACCTATATTTTTGGAGAATCCACAACGCTCTTCCAAGTTGCTCAAATTCATGGAAAAAGTCCAAAACATCTATTTAACGGTGCAGAAAGACGATGGTATCGAAGTTTGAGACCACACTCGAATAAGGGAATCAATCAGATCATATTTTGAATCTTTATATTCCACTGAAGACGCTGAACCTCCAACTGATTTTGCGCCAGCCAAAGCAATTCCGCAAAATAACCCTGTAAATGAAAATCTGATGCACGCAGTAGATCAAAACGAAATTTTAGCTGCCATCAAAGAAAGTTGTTCTCGAAAATCTCCGGGCTCAGGCGGGCTGCCTCAAGAGTTTTATCTGAAGGCTTGGCGGGTTATTTCCAATGAGTTCGCTAATGTAATAAATGATGCACTTCAAGGATTAGCACTGAAACAATTCTACGATGGGATCTTGGTTCTGGTAAAAAAGAAAGGAGGTGACAAAAGTGCGAAAGGATATCGTCCAATATCACTTTTGAACTTTGATTACAAAGTCTTGGCAAAGATCCTCAAACGAAGAATACATTCTCTGCTTCCGTTGGTGTTGACAGATAATCAAAAATGCTCAAATGGAAAGAAAACTATATTCGAAGCAACAAGCCGTATATACGATAGAATCTGTCAACTCAAACAACACCGTAAAAGTGCACTTCTGGTGTCTTTTGATCTAGATCATGCGTTTGACAGAGTCAATCACCATTTCCTGAAACAAAAACTCTGGAAGGAATGAATTTCAACCAGAATTTTGTTAACTTACTCGACACGATTTGGAGCCAATCGTATTCTAAAATCTTGGTCAATGGTCACCTGACACAGGAATTCAAAATTAAACGATCAGTACGACAAGGTGATCCGCTGTCAATGCATCTTTTTGTTTTGTACCTGCAGCCACTATTAGATGCCATCTTGAACAAATTTCCTAATGCCGTGATCAACGCCTACGCGGATGACGTATCCATGTTTCTAGACAGCGAACAAGCAGTAATTCAAGTTGCTACTGTATTCAATGAATATGGTTCAGTTTCCGGTGCAATTTTGAATAAGCAGAAAACTGTAGCAGTAATGATCGGCAACGTTAACCTCACGACAGACACGGAGTGGCTAAACATCGAAAACGTAGTAAACATCTTGGGAGTACGTTTTGGAAATAATATCAAACAAGTTCAAAAATTAAACTGGCAGTCCGTTCTTAGCGGATTGAGAACCCGACTTTGGTTTCATCATCCGAGGAAGTTGAATCTAATTCAAAAAGTCATTCTTATCAACTCGTATATCACCTCAAAACTTTGGTATATGGCCTCAAATATTCCACTCACAAAAGGATTTGCCACAAAAATTAAGGCAGAAATCGGGAAATTCATTTGGTATGGCCAAGCTCTACAAAGAATAGCCTTTGCCAACTTGATTCTCCCAAAATCTAGAGGTGGTCTGAACCTGCATTGTCCAGAGACAAAATCGAAGGCACTCTTTTTGAACCGAGCGATAAGCACGGCAAGACAACTTCCATTTCTGAGTAGCTTCCTAGAGAATCCAAACGTTCCAGTACCAGCGATATTCAACCATATTAGACTACTGCAAACCGAAATGTCCCAGTTACCTCATCAATTGATCAGTACAGCATCGTCCCAAGCAATATATCTCCACTTTCTGAATCTAAAACCGGATCCTGGATTTGTAACGGCCAATCAACGTGACTGGAAGGCCGTCTTCAAACACCTTCATAACAAAATTCTATCATCAACGCAGCGATCCAACTGGTTTGTGGTAATGCACCAGAAGATAAGGCATCGAGATTTGCTATTTCAACGAGGCGTGGCAGATGATCCCAATTGCGAGACATGTCCGGGAGAAATAGAAACTACGATACACAAGCTGTTCCGTTGTCAAAGCAGCAGGGAAATATGGAGGTTTCAACGAAGACAAATACTACATCTCGAGTCAAGACTAGCCAGGTTAGAACCAGAAGATTTTGTATATCCTGATTTTAAAAACACTAATCGAACCTCAAAGAACTCCATTATAAAATCATTAGGACTATTCTTCAGCTGTCATATTGAAACAAATGAAAACTTATTAAGTTTGGACAATTTTATATTTTATGTAAATATTAACAAGTAAACATAGAAATATAAGGTTTTTAAAAAAAAAATTTTACGTTTTTTTCAGCACAAGATCTTTTTTAAAAAAAAAAAAATTTTTTTTTTATTTTTCCTCCCCCACAACAAACCACCCCCCTCCCCCCAAATTTTCCCGAAAACCCCCCCACCAAAAGAAAAAACTTTAAAATACCCCCCCCCCCACCCCCCCCCCCCCCCCAAAAAACGTTTTTCCCCAAAGGGAAAAGTCCCCCAATCGAACAAAACACAAAATGCAATAGAAAGGACCTTACAGATGTCTCCACAGACAACTGTTTATCAAAGTTATTACGAGGAAATCCAGGTAAATGCCCCTTTACCGAACCCAGCAACAAAACAGAAGTTAAACAACTAACTGAAAACTACATCATTATCAAAAACACACCATCAACAACGATGTCTACAAATTGCAAACTATCCAATAGAACACTGACAGGAACAGTACTGATATATTTCTCTAACTGTTCAGTAACGTTAAACAACCATTCCTACACCAACATGGAATTTTACATGAAACCTCATCAGCATATCATATCACTAGACGGAGTTCAGATAGCACAAGATAACTTTGAACCCGACATATCAATTCAGAAGCTACAAGAGCTTCATATCAATACCCGACAAAGGCTTTCTGCTATCGAAAGCGAAAATATCAAACAAACCTACACCAGTGTAGGACTCACAACTTTTAGTATCTTTTCAGTGATAGTTCATTACGAGAAAACACGCAAATGAATTCAAAACTTCAATATATTTGGAACCCACACCACAGCTCAAACCAACTCATAGAACAAAACCATCAAAAATCGAATTGGGACGATCCGATCTCGAAGGGGGAGCAGTTACCAACCGAGCCATCATCACAAACCAAGATTGTAACATCCTACAATCATTATTCGGACCACATCAGCAGATACAAAGCAATCCACATACATGAACTCAATTGGTAACGACATCATCAGCAAACATTCTTCAGGCATTAAAGGGTGATACGGTCAAAATTTGGTCAAGGGAAAACGCGTGTAAATCGGTGAAATCGTTTATTTAAAAAATCAAATTAAATTTCTTTTTCAAGTTCAATTAGTATAAAATTCAGGAAAAATATTCAGTTAGGCTTCCGCTTTTCCAAATCCGAATTGCCGGGCCTTACGCTTGACCCCTGCCATCAGATTTTGTACAGCCACCTTGTCCACCTTCTTCGCCGCAGAAAGCCAGTTTGCCTTGAACTGCTGCTCGTCCTTAGCAGTTTTTTTGGTCTTCTTTAGGTTCCGCTTGACAATAGCCCAGTATTTCTCAATTGGGCGGAGCTCTGGCGTGTTGGGAGGGTTCTTGTCCTTGGGAACCTCCTGCACGTTGTTGGCGGCGTACCACTCCATGGCCTTTTTACCGTAATGGCAAGATGCCAAATCCGGCCAAAACAGTACGGAACAACCGTGTTTCTTCAGGAAAGGCAGCAGACGTTTATTCAAACACTCTTTCACGTAAATTTCTTGGTTGACAGTCCCGGAAGCTATGAAAATGCTGCTTTTCAAGCCACAGGTACAGATGGCTTGCCAAACCAGATATTTCTTTGCGAACTTTGACAGTTTCGTGTGCTTGAAAATATCTGCTACCTTTCCCCTTCCTTTTGCCGTATAAAACTCCTGTCCCGGAAGCTGCTTGTAGTCGGCTTTGACGTAGGTTTCGTCGTCCATTACCACGCAGTCAAACTTCGTCAGCATCGTCGTGTACAGCCTCCGGGATCGCGCTTTGGCCGTCGTATTTTGTTTATCATTGCGATTTGGAGTCACTACCTTCTTGTAAGCCGATAGTCCGGCTCGTTTTTTGGCTCGATGCACGGTTGTAGACGATACACCCAGCTTATTTGCGGCATCTCGGAGAGATAGGTTAGGGTTTCGCTTGAAACTACCGGCAACTCTCTTTGTCGTCTCAGCGGCTTGCGGTTTTCGATTTTCCCCCGATCCAGACTTCCCGGCTGTCGACAAACGTTCCCCAAACACTTTAATTACATTTGTAACGGTTGATTTGGCAACTTTTAGCGATTTTGCCAACTTTGCGTGCGAGTAGCTCGGATTTTCGCGATGCGCGAGCAAAATTTTGATACGCTGCTCTTCTTGCTTGGACGGCATTTTGACAACTGAAGAGTGAATCAAAATCAAAATAAGAGCAACATTCTACACACACACACCTTCAAAATGAGGGGTGTTCAGGTTTTTTAAATGCAAAATTGAAAGAAATACGTCAAGTTGATATTGACCAAATTTTGACCGTATCGCCCTTTATTCGGACCACATCAACACATAGTAACAAACACCAAACCCAGCGGTCATTCCTCCAGCATGATGCATCAGCAGTAAACATCCGGACAACACAAACGACGACGACCGACCCTTGGACTACTATCGACAGGTATAATGATGATAGGTCAGCAGTTTATTAGTTAGCGCAGGTTAGATTTAAGAATCATATCAATAAAAATTCATTAGTTGTTCAGCAGAGTAAGAGTGCAGGTGTTTTTAAAAATCCCCGTCCGAATAGTCACATCCTAACTTATGTACTTTTTAAGAAGCTACCTTCGTAATTAATGCCACACGCGCAACTGTAAAAACCACCAAGCATTTGTTGACACAGAATGAACATTCATTCATTGTACGAAAACAATACAAAGAGCTACGCGTAATTTGTTATCAATAAAAAAGAAAAGTGGCTCTGGTGGTTGCATGAACGACTGACAGATCTACTTTATCGGCTCAAAATATAATTGAAAAAAAAAACCCAACCACAAGGAGGTCTTCAGCGATTTATTTTTCAATGTTTCTAAAATGGGGTTCGATCCTGTATTTTGAGGAGGAGCTGTTTTTGAGTCCGTGGTTGATCTCACTTAACCATCTTGACTCGTGAAAAGTTACTTGATTTATGTGCATGAGGTTCTAACTCTCGAGAGCGCTTAAATTTTTATTTTGGGATAAATTAATGATTCCCGCCCATCCCAGCAGGAAAACCAATATTGATGAGTACGATCGAAGAGAAGTAGCGATTGGCTAGTCTTCACGAAATATATTTTGTGCATTGTACAAAAAAGGTGTAATGATAGCATTTTGTTAGATGACAAGCATAATGAATGTTTCATACATTTCACGAGACATTTGTTCTATGTACATAATCCATGTTTACGAAATTTGATAGCCAAATAGTTCAAACCTAGATTCCCAAAATTTCAGCCCTCTGTGATGAAAACTCATCTAACTTTGCAAAATGTAGAAAAAATGCATTTCAAACAAATGCAATTTTCTCAGCGACTAACGGTCCGTTGGAAAGGTAATTATCTAAACTTTAAAATGGGTGTGTTGTTAAGGTTACGCGGTTTTATAAAATTAGTAAAAAATGGGCAATTATTGGAAAAAATGTTTTTTTTTGCCTAAGTTGGACTATATCTAACGAGCAGGGCCGAGCAGTCTCAAGAGACCACCACCACAGTTTAGTTTTGGGTCTATACTATTTGCGGAACGAGAATCCAGCTGCGGATAGCTGTGGATGAGCGTCATTTTGGCACAAGGTCGAAAAAATGGATATTTTTTTTTGTTAATTACGATTATCGATTATGCGAGCATAAACCAAAAAAAAATAAATCGTACAAATTTCACACTGCTTGAAAAGTGGAACTGTTAAATTCAAATAGTCTTAAAAATGTTACACACTTAATTATTATTTTTGTTAAAAATGGGTAAAAACAGACCGAAAATTTTCATTCCATATAGAAACTGTATCTACCCAACTGGACTAAAAAGTTTTCAATGTTTTCACGATAACCTTGTTTATATATTCTAAAGGAAATTCTCTGTTCATGTGCCATTTTACAATTTCCACCAACTATACTCAGGTTTTCCTAAAAATCTACCTACTACCTACTACATACTACCTACTTGAATTTAAAAGACGAGAACAATATTTTCAAATCATGAGCTTGCTTTCGGCTTTTCGGCTAACAACGTGTATATTGTGCAGTAGTTATTGAATCGAAAAAAAAAAAAACCGAAAAGAATTGTTTGTGATAATATGGAACATAGGATCATCGTGTTACTTTTTGATCCAAAAGAATCTCAAATAGTCAATGCAACAAAAGCAATTGAATATATCAAGGCAAAATATAATATTGATCTTGCCAAAGAAGAACGACTACTTAAAAAGTTGAAGTACGTAACACATCATTTTTACAATGCGTGGCAAAAGGATCACCGCAAACAAGAGTGCTTTGAGAAATACAATAAGGAGTGGCTCGACGGTCATTTGGAACTTCAACTGGCCGTGGACGTCCACAAAAACAATAGACATAAATATCCACATGTTTGTCAGGTACACCAGCTTTGAATGTTTCTTTCTTTTCAGGTCAAATTACAGGCACTCATGAATCATACAGCAGAAAGAATCATTCAGATCATCGATGCGGAAATCATCCAACAAATGAATACCAACGATGACACAGAGCTAGTGCTTTTAAGCAGCTGGGGTATGGATGGCTCTATAGGCTATTCACAATACCACCAAGCGCTATCAACGCCAAATCAAAAGGATGACAGTGACGTCTTTTCAGTGACAACAACTCCTATACAACTTTATTATCAGAACAACAAGAAAAGCATTTTGTGGCATAATTTAACACCCCAAAGCATTCGGTTCTGTAGGCCAGTAATGCTGGAATTTATCAAAGAATCAAAAGAGATGCTACTTAACACCAAGAGATATATTGAAAATCAAATAAGTGAGCTTGTTCCAGTAAAAATCTAATTATCGAATGGCGAATTTGTTTTGGTTGATTTTATTTTCGTTATGAGTATGATCGACGGCAAAGCTCTAAATTATGTAACCGATACTTCTTTCATGTCCAACTGTCCAATTTGTGGAGCTACTCCAAATGTAATGAGTGATATAGAGGTAATACTTTTTTTTTTATCAAATTTTAAGTGCCATAAAAATGACATTGTTTTTTTTACGTTACAGAAGCTTGAATCAGGATACAAATCAAAAGAAGATGCTCTTCATTAAGGCATTGTACGCTTGGATGCGATTTTTTGAGTGTTTATTACATATTTCCTACAGGATGGAAATTAAAAAGTGGAAGATCACGAAGGATTTAAAGGTCCAATATCTTGATCAAAAAAAAAACTCGTTACTGAAAAAACCCCAGGACTCCGGGGGTCCTGTTGATCACCCCCGGGCCGCCGGAGCAGCGACCAGCACAACAGGAAACGTGTGTCGAAAAGCATTTTCAAATCCTGAATTACTTTCCAAAGTTTTGGACATCGACGAAGAACTTATTGTTAGATTTCGTAATATTTTAATAGTAATCAATAGCCAAGATCCGATCAATCCTAAATAAATGGATGACTATTGTAAAGAAATATATCGGCGGTACATTAATGTGTATGATTGGTATAAAATTCCAGCAACAGTGCATAAAGTACTCGCTCACGCTGGAAGCATAATAATCCATTCACCGGCTCCTCTTGGCGTGTTAGCTGAAAAAGCAACAGAGTGCCAACATAAACTACTAAAACAATGTCGTACCCATCATGCTAGGAAAAGGTCACGAGTTGATAATCTGATCCTTTGATAAGTTCAATAAATCTAGGTAATAGAATGCGAAAGAAGGTATCACTAGAATATCCAGATGTTGTAAGATCACTTTTAGTATTCGAAGATCTTGACAGCTCTGAAAATTTAAACACTGAAGGCAATGCACTAGACGAATTAATGGATGATGTTGAACAACTGGATGATGATTTTGCTCTTGATGAAAATGTAGAAAATGAGTAGAATTGCTTGTGAATTTGATTTTTAGAGAAAGTTAATAAATATAATTTATTATGATGATTATAATGAAAATTATGTTTTATTTTGTAGTGTATTCATCCCTACAGCATAAAAAATGGAGACAAATAATCAACTTAGTTAAAGATCCATTTAAATTAATCATGTTATTTGTTGTTGTACGAAGCACGTAATTAATTATAATGTTTGAAAATTAGAAATATCATTCCTATCAATATGCCACTCTAGGAGTGGACAGCAATTTCTGCTAGAACCAAAGATGTGAAGAGAAAGTATTGATAGGTCCGTAAGAGC
Source organism: Aedes koreicus (assembly GCA_024533555.2). Taxonomy (NCBI): domain Eukaryota; kingdom Metazoa; phylum Arthropoda; class Insecta; order Diptera; family Culicidae; genus Aedes; species Aedes koreicus. Next base: position 142,706 of record JAHHFK020005705.1, on the reverse strand, counting down.
ACGGCAGGTTGTGGAATTGAATAGAAGTAGTTGAAATTGAGCGTAGGGCATGTTTTTAGCAAACATTTTAGTTAAAGATGTTGATATCTGTCAGTAAAAATAATGGAAACATATTAAAAAATAATCCTTTCGACTAGATTTATTTGTACGGAAAAAAAGGGGGGAAAGGGGGTGGGGGGGGGGGGGGGGGGGGGAGAAAAAAAAAAAAAAAAAAAAAAAACAAAAAAAAAAAAAAAAAAAATAAAAAAAAAAAAAAAAAAGGGGGGGGGGGGGAAAAGGGGGCCCCCCCCCCATATAAAATAATGCACAACAACCCTATTTTAATTTTGAATGATTTGAACGCCCCAAAAAAAAAAAAAAAACACAATTTTTTTGGGAAAAGCCGGGTAAAAAAAAAAAACCCCCCCCGGGGGGGAAAAAAAAAAAAAAAAAAAATTTTATTCTAAAACTACAAAAAAAACAATAAAAAAAGGGGAAAAAACCAAAAAAATACAAGGTACAGCCCAATGGGGTTGTGCACAAAGCTGAAGTAGGACTACGCAGCAATCGAATTCCCATACACGTCAGGGCCATCCGCTAATTGATTTAAGTCAGTCCTGAAAAGGGCCAAGAAAATTCTATTGTACACTCTTTAGAAAGCATTTGGTGGCTTTTAATTATGATACGGCCCCGGTTGTATTTTCTACGATGGTTGAGAGGGCCACTATCTCTAACGCGTAGAAGATTGCTATGGATCTGTTGGTTCATTGGTTGTTCAACGCGCTTTGCCATTTACTCCGGGACGCGGCGTTTAAAGCAATGCTCTGTTCAGCCGGAGCGCGGTAATGGAAATTTCAAACAGCACAAGAGAAAAATTCATCCAAACGAACTCTTCAGTTGGCGAACTAATTTGGTCATCCTGAAAAGGACGGATTTAGTTGACGGGGGAGAAACAGTTCGCGATTGAACTTGGGCTTTCTTTCTTGGTTGATCTCGTGGGATGATTGATTCTTGTCTCGTTGTCACGGGCGGCTTTTTCCCGCCAACTCGTAGGCTTCCCCAGCCATGTTTCTCGCAGCGAGGTTGACGGGAGCATCGGCAACAACAGTCAACTGCACCAACGCCTCTCTGGGCAACGACTGCTCGCCGCCGCCAACTGCAATCCTACAGCCACTGCACAGCTTAACGACTGTCGTAAGACTGAATCAAAATGTTCTGCTAAGAGCTATTAGGTAAAGGCGTCGGATGCTAGTGCACGAAAGAAGGCGGTACCTACGAAGGCAATGTGTTACAAATTGCATCAAAGGGGACGAACTTCAATTATTGCGCCACAATAATTAGTTTAAATTATTACACGCTAGACGGATGATTTTCTTAACCGAAACTTTCCTAATTTGCTTGCCACCGCCAGCAACTATTCCGCTATGCATAGCTAGGAACTACAACGAACTCAACCACATGGTCGGTTTCAAGTGACGCAGTTCGGCTAGAATTCCGTTCGTTGGTTGTTCAACCTTCTTTGTCATTTACAACGGGACGGGGCGTTTTATGAATGTTATGTTCAGCCGGGGCGCGGTACTTGAAATTAATTTCAAACAGCACAAGAGAAAATTTCAACCAAATAAACTCTTTAGTTGGCAAACTAATTTGGTCGTCCTGAAAAGGACGGATTTAGTTGTCGGGCAGAAACAGTTCGCGATTGAACTTGGACTTTCTTTCTTGGTTCATCTCCTCTTCATTGCGGGTGGCCATCTGCAGGGGACGTGGGATGATTGATTCTTGTCTCGTTGTCACGGGCGGCTTTTTCCCGCCAACTCGTAGGCTTCAGCAGCCATGTCTCTCGCAGCGAGATTGACGGGAGCATCGGCAACAACAGGCAACTGCACCAACGCCTCTCTGGGCAGCGACTGCTCGCCAGTGCTGCCGCCAACTACGATCCAACTGCAGATCCTACTCTGCACAGCTCCACGACCGCCGGAAAACTAAATCTAAATGCGAAGGTATACCCCTTATATAAAATTCATGGCTGCCTAGGAGACGTTCCTTACTTAAATATGAAGTCTGTGCGCGGAAAGTACTGTGTATTTGGTAAATTTACTATAAAAAATCGATATTATAAGACATCACTTCATATTTGCATTAATTTTATTAGTTGCATGTTAAAAATCAATACTTTTAAATATTGAAATCGAAGCGTAGAAAACGTCCCGATCGATTGGTGCAAACATTTTGGAAATCAATCGAGAAATGACTTAGTTATTAACGTTCAAAACCTATATATTTTTCGTGACGCTCCAAATTTTCGCAATTCGAACTTGTACTCCAGTATTGAAAACACAGGCGTTCTACGTCAAAAATATCCCCCCCTCCCTCCCCCCCCCCCCCCCCCCCCTGCTGTCGCCCCCCCCCCCCCCCCCCCCCCCGGGGCGCGCCCCCCCCCCCCACCCACAAAACCCCCCCCCCCGCAAAATTCCCCCCACCCCACCCACACAAAAAATGTATTTTTCGGGTGTAAAGCATTTTCTTATAGAGTTTTTAACACCTCCTCTTTCACGAAAGGGGATGCTTGAGCTATTCTCAGTGCTACATTATGCACAAGAAGTTAATCTAAGGTTATGCAAGAAACAATTACGTTCACACTGACAGGATACGACGTATTTGGAAGATAACATATTTGTCTATGAAATGCTTCTTCACAGAAAGTCAAGCCATGATAGAAATTACCGATCTTCTTCTTCTTAGCGTTTCAAGCTTATTGCTTTCACAATTAGCTTATTGCTTGCTCTCAACTTAGTGTTCTAAATGCACTTCCACAGTTATTAATTGAGAGCTTTCGATGCCAGGTACCATTTTTGCATTAGTATGATTGTGTGGCAAGTACAATCATACGCTATGCCCAGGGAGTCGAGAAATTTTCCTTAACGAAAAATGCCTAGACCAGACCGGGAATCGAACCCAGCCACCTTCAGCATGGTGTTGCTTTGTAGCCGCGCCTTTACCGACTGAGCTAAGGGAGGACCCAAATTACCGATCCGAGGGTTGAATAAAAAACACAAAAAAAAATAAAAACAAAACAAAAAAAACTTTGTATAAGCTACACATTAGCAAACAAAAATATTTTAACAAAACTTATTCCGAAAAACAACCATAAACGCGCCAGTTCTATTAAATTTTAATTCATTTAGTTGCAAGGGTAGCAACGCTCGCACCGGGTTCTGCTAGATATAAATAAACCAGTATATCGTGCATTTAAGGCAGTACATTGTTTACCGGGTTATCTAGAAAGATTTAAACCCTGAAATTTTGATTTGAAAAGTTATGAATTTACACTAGTTACCAGTAATGAACGAAAATGCTTTGCGAAGGTCTTTTTATGCAGACTATGCAATCATATAAGATCGTTTTTCACCTCACGTTTTTCCATTCATGCAAAACGATCGATTTAAATTAACATGTCTACGATAAAGATTGACCCAGCGACAGTGGTTCGCCTACATGTACACACGTATAGAAGAATACTTTCTTCCCCTCATTCGAAGCATGTTTGTGATTGGTCACAGAGCAATGAAGGAACTTGCCGAAAAACTAAACGACGATTGGCTGCTTGTTCTCTATACGTCACCATACCACACTAACACACCCTAGCAACCTGTTGCACAACATACTACTGTTCCGATGAATTGGATTTGTCGAAATAATATAAACTCATCCTGATTTTACATTTTTTTCATAGTTCACTACTTATTTTCTTAATAAATTGCAATATAGTTCTTCAAAGACAATAAAACATCGAAACAATAATTTAAAAATAAAGAGATATTCAAAAATAAAAATACCGGCACCATGCTAACAAACGTAAACAAATCCAATGCGCATGCGCAACATTCTCCCCACCTTAAAAAAGGAGGCATTGCCTGGTGTAATGTAAACACTTGGATACACACACATGCATGATTACGTCCAGTAGAATCGGATATAGCACGGACTCGCGTGTGCTGCATGGCCAATGAGGATTGTTGTCGCTTCTTCATTCTTCTGTCGGCTGTCGCAGCAGAAGCACGCAATTTCGGAGTCAATACGTGTCGTTTTGTTTTTCTTGATCATATTAGAATTAAACAGTATCTGGGATTAAATTGCTAAATGAACCGCAAGATTTAGTGCGCTTTGGGTGACATTAGTGATAATGGTAATGTTTTCTTTGTAAGAATAAGTGCAACGGTGAATAGTTTCTTGATTATTTCCAGAAAGTGTGGGTGTAGTCTGGTGAAGAAAATAATACTCATTCATATTCAGCTCGTTTATCCCAGCGACGTGACGGCACTACAAATCGGAAGAAATTTTCATTATATAGGTGTGCAATATCAGAAATATAAGCGGACAAGTGTATATACTCGGTTTGTCCGGATTCATGATGGAAGCTCGTGCAGGGGCGTGATTTAATTCTGGCAACCATTACCGTACCGAACCGACATTGCCACCATCCGAGTTGCTGAAGTTTGATGTGAAGAGACCCTACGGTCGAAGGTCGAAGGCAATCCAGACACGGATGTACGTGAAAGAAAGAGCGGTTCGAGTAACCTGTGATCAACGATTTTCAATTCGATTCGTGCGTATCAAGCGTTAAATTATACACCCAACAGCAGTACGGACTGTTCTTTTTGAGCTACATTGAACATGAACACGTAAGTTTGAAATGGTTAATTTTAGATATTTAAGGTAATGATTCAAATCTACCAGGAAATCTAAACTTGAATTTTATACAATAAGCCCTTATTAGATAAAAATAAGCATTCTAGATGATGATTTGAATAGTCTTATTTTCTGTTTCACCCTGACATGCCATGTTGCCCTGATCTGGTACAAATAGAGGGTTGATTTTTCCTTTATATTAAATCGTTGAAGAAAACTGGAAAATAAATTGACAGAGAATCGATTTATCTCTTGATCTATATGTTATACCTAACTTTACAGGTAGTACATTGGAATCTCAAACTGTTGCGCTGTTCAAAGCACTACCTCTAACGTGAAGTTTGAAGTAGAGATCAGATCAGATCAGCACCGAGATAAACCGAATTTCGGTGAACAGATATTCCAGTGCTCGAACATAGTCAAAATATATAATTAAAAGTTCAAAAAAATGTATTCTTACATAACAACTTTTCCGATTGCAAACTAACGGATTCGTTGTTCAGTGCACCGAGTGTCTGCTTAGTGAGCAAAACGTCGTGTGTTCTATCACCAACATCTCCAACCCACCCTGCGAACACATTCCAACCTACTTGTGTCACGTATGAGGGGTAGTAGAGTTCTATGCATCTCTCATAACCCTTTATATGGACGTGACAACCAAGCAAGGAATTAGCACATACTATTATAGAACACAATGCTTACGGCGATTAGTGAATGCGTATATTTTTCTTTGAAAAAAGTATGCAAAATTCTAGGTGGCAATATAGTTGCCACAGCCCGTTAAGTCGAAAAACGTTGGTTGCAATATAGTTGCCAGCAATATCATTCGTTTATTCATGTTTTTTTTGTCACAATAACACTTGAATTAGCACAGATTGGTCCAGATTGTCCAGAAATCATAAAAAACGTACAAAGTTTTGGTTGTTTTCGGGAATTTGAAGGTACTTTTAACTGCCGTTGGGAAAATGTAATTTCGCGAAACAAAAATCAATGTCAAATTGTGAATTTCAATTTATAGTTTCAAAAAATACAGAGGTGTTGCAGTATTCTCGCCAACCATAACTTAACTCTGTTCACGTTGATTTAATTACGCAAAGCAATATTTCCGATCGATAGAAAAGGCGTTTCACTGTAGCACCATTTGTAGATATTGATGAACAACTCAAAGTGAATTATTTATTAGTTTATGTTTTTGATATCTCACATAGTCAACCCCAAAAAACGCAGCTTTCTTTGAAGTGTGTCATAATAATCCCTAAAGTCATTTTTACCCTTCTTACACCAAATGAAGGGTATACAGATCGTTTGGAAACTCGACTTTTTAACCGAGACTTGGAGAGGAGAGTGTCATATACCATTTAACTCAGCTAGACGAAATGAGCACACTGTGTGTATGTTTGTGTGTATGTCTATGTGTATGTGTGCGTGTGCGTTTCAAATAATGTCACATCGGTTTCTCAGCCGTTTGTGAATCGATTTCAGAACTGTTGGTGGCAAATGTAAGCTACAACATTACCATTGAACGCTACTAATTTTTATCTTTCGGATATTTCGTTACGGAGGTATGAACGAAACAGTGTTTTACGGCGTATTATAATAGTAACCAAAAAGTTCAGTCTCAGATTACATACTTAGCTCTTTATGTACCGATTTCAGTTCTGTGGACGTCAAAGTAAAGCTATAATGTCCTAAAAATTTTACATGATTGGATAATTCCTTAAACCTGAGAGCACATAAATTGTGAGATGAAAATATACTCGTTCAGTTCAAAACCGGACAAGACCACCCGCAACGGCAGCAAAATACGAATTTATCGGTACGCGATCTTGCCAAGAAATTAAAACTACCGAAAAGTACCGTGTTTTGTGTTTGCAAATCATTTGACCAGCGCTTGACTGTGGATCGGAAGATTGGAAGCGGAACAAATTGAAAAGTATGCTCTCGACAAATGGACAAGAAGGTGGTAGCCATTATGGATTATCCCAATCTTTCTGTGCGAAATGTGGCTCGCAAAGTTGGGAGGTCAAAAACATACGTACAAAAAGTGAAGCAGAGGCAAGGACTGAAGGCGTACAAAGTGAAAAAGGTGCCCAACCGTAATGACAAGCAACATTTCACTGCAAAAAGTCGTGCTAAGGAGCCTTACACATTTTCTTGTATCATAATGGACGACGAAACACACGTACTCGAAAACTTTAAACAGCTTTCGGGTCTAGCTTTTTACACCGCAATGCAAAGGAACGCCGTTGCCGAGCATTTCCGGACAAAGAGGGTGTCCAAATTCCCGAAGAAGTATTTGATTTGGCAGGCCATATGTAGTTGTTGTCGAAAATCTAAAAGTTTCGTCTCTACCGGCTCTATCAATAAAGATGTGTACGAGAAAGAATGTCTGCAAAAGCGGTTGCTACTGTTTATCAGAAGTCACGACTGTCCAGCTTTGTCTTGGCCTGGTTTGGCCTCTTGTCATTATGCGAAATCCGTCCTGGAATAGTATAAGATACAAGAGGTCAAATACGTGCCAAAAACAGCCAATCCACCAAACTGTCCAGAACTTCGCCCAATAGAGAAGTACTGAGCTCTAGTTAAGCGAAAACTCTTCGAAACTAAGAAGAAAGCAAATGGTACCGATGATTTCAAGAGAAGATGGAGAATCGTCACGGCGGGCGTATCTGAGGATATCGTACGAAACCTGATGGCGAGTGTACCACAGAATGAAGGATTAATATCTTTATCAACTGTTTCTAATGTAGATATAATTTATTATAGTGATATAAATAATCGGTTTGGTTGAATTATGTGTAATTTTTTTTCGCTATTATTTTGGTGTCCGAAATTTAACGTGGACAGGCTTTATATGACACATCAAATATGCTCATATCGAAATCATGCTTCATTAATTTGTTTCGTGGAACTGGGCAAAGCATTGTACCACGCAAAGTGGCACTCTTTTTTTTTGTTTTTTTTTTAGACGGGATGCAAAATTTACAAACAGACTCCTGAAGAACTCAGGGTGTGGGGATGAGGGCGCCAACTCCTCGACCCACTAAAAACCTACCCGTGCCTCCATTACTGGCCCTCCCCGGAACCACCTTTCGGTATTACTTCAGGCAGAGGGCTAGTGTGCTTTACGCACCCATTATGTCTAACTACATAGGTCTTTAGTAGTTAGCTTCACCGACCTGACGCTGATTCGATCGAGATGCTCCTGGATCCAAGCAGGGTTCGGGACGTCCGCGCCAGATCGTCCGCGATCTCCCTGCCCGACCACTTACGGTACCTGCTGAACCGCATGTCACATGGTCCTTGCTCCGATTGAGAAAGCCAGGGCCAGGACCGGGGTTGGAACGTCTGGGAGCGGCTACCCCAGAGTCGCCCCTGTTCCCATGTCACGGCCGCTTACGGCTTCCTGACGGATCCCGTGCCGTATGGCGCCTCCTCCGTTGTAGTTCGTTTAGCCGTTCAGGGGAGCTTAACGTTCCCAGGGTGCACCACAGGGAGGCGAACTACTTCCACACCCCATGTGGCACTCTACACTTGGAACATTGTACTTTAGACCTTTTGTTATTATATTTTCTACCACAACGACAATATGTGGACATCTTTTCTATTTTGTGACGTCAGACGTTGTTCAACGTCAGACAAGCGTAGGCTATTCGGCACACCCATATTTTGGTAGTTGGACGATATTTTGGGCTTCTTTGTTGAAAATGTTGGCACGCTTAGAAGACTACGTTTTCTCGAGGTATAACTACCAATGAGGCCACGTGCCAACGAAGTCGAAACTGCAGCTGAGAAACCGGCTTGTCCACACGTTTGTTGGTGGTATATAGTAGATACGCATTTGTCATGGCTAGAACTATACAGAAGTAGGAAATACGCATCCTCCATTTTTTGCTTCGCCTACGTTCTTCATAGCTGCTTCGTTTTTGATCGAATCGATCAACGCGACCGATATGTTTAGTATATTCCAGCACTTCCTTTGGACATTCGATGGTTTGTTTTAGATCCTTCCTTCTGCTTTCTTTCACATACAGTTTTATCTCTATCTGGATGAAACGCAACCGTTAGCAGTGTGAGTTGCGCATCTTGCCACATGATAAAGACAACATTTTCGTTGATGCGCCACTTGTAGTCGCCTCGCTGTAACTGCTTTCGCTTTTTCGGTGCAGAATTACAAATTAACATTATAAATCGTGTAAAGCTCTGTGACATTTTATACATTGTCGATAATGTTGCATGCAAAAGCTCGACTTTGATAGAACTATTTCATGCAAGTTTCTTGTGGAATGAAATACAATTTCACATGCTCTGATATATACATCACAATGAAAATTCAGATTTTTTTTTCTGTGTACCTGAAAAAAACTGTCAAAGGTTACATGACCATAGAAATCTCCCAAGCCGTTACTTATCATCGCGTTTGCCAGTATACAACTCAAACTCGAAAACGTATCTCGTTTTGCTGTCCGCTCTTGTCCACGTCTTGTAGTCACTCTTGATCGGTTTTTGTGGCATATACTGTTTAAGCGTTGATCGCCAGAGAATCATCGATTCATCAACCGATTGCGTTGATGTTGACTTGGCTACTGATTGACATGCAGCATTCAGAAGAACAACGATCGGACGAACTTTATACTGCTTGTAATAGTTATCGGAACCCTTTGAACACAGAAAAAAATGAATCTTAACCCTTAAATGCGAAATGTTGCTTTAAAACTACATACCGGAAAACGCTTAGTAATAAATTAATTCTATTCCTTTTGGGGAAATAATCCAGTGAAATTTTTATATAGACTTCGATGAAGCAGCCGTGTGAACTTGGAGCACTGTATCGAAGCATTTTGTTAGTTTAACCGCAGTGAACGTGTTTAAAAAGAAATTTATTTTTTATGATAATCCTTTAGTATCGTGCGCATTTAAGGGTTAACAGGGGCGTAAAATTTGCCCTCGTTTAATTTAAAGCCGAAGGAGTCGTTGACAACGAAATTGTTTACAATATTTCATGCGCCATACGTCAATTTTTGCAATCTTTCATACAACAGGCTAGGCGTTATCTGGCTTAAATAGCATTCCCTTTATGTGCATTATATAACGCAGAAAATTCAATGTTTCTTTTTATCTGTGAAGGCTTCATACGGTTGTCGTTGAGATGTAAGTTCTCTGCAATTTTTTTGAATCGCTTGCACGGCATGGTTGAAGGGATCACTGGATCACTAATATAAGTCGATATATAAGTTAGAACACATATCCCGAGATATGCTTTGATTTCTGCTGCAGATACAGACTCCCAATTTAAACTCCCAAATTTGACTTTGATCTGCGTTTATTTGTGTAGCAAAATACACCGTTGCTCTGGTTTTGCCAGGAAAGAAATGCAACGCTTGCAGACAAGTTTCATCAAACCAATCTACATTGGGTTCTTGTGTCCAATCCTCTTTTCTCCAGTCCATTTCATCGTCATCTGACTGACTGTTTTTCATTCGTCATCGGCTGACTGTTTTTCATCGCTTCCCCCCCTGGTTTCCGACGAATATTATGCTTACCAAAACTATATTGCAGACCCGATGCGGACGGCAGTGGTTCTCAGCAGCAGCAGCACTATCTTCGACGAGATGTCGCAGTTCACTCATGCTTGGTATTTCCGAATCCGCTTCCAGGTCATCCTCAGATATATCTAGATCATCCGGAAGTTCATCTGATGGATCCGATTAGCACGACTGGAATTCATCATCCGATAATGGTGTTTGACGTCCACTGCCAACATCACTACCATCGACCGAATCGTCACTACTCGCAAGGAGGTCAAGCAGATTTACAGCCTGGCATAAGCTCCTTTCGCCGAAGCTGGACGTTTCCGGGTCTGCCTCCAGATCTTCTTCGGAAACACCGGGATCATCAGGCAGTCTTCTCCAACTCCCTTTCTATTTCATCGTCAGAATTTGCATCCGGTATTGTCTTAGGCATCGTTTTAGCTAAAACGTGAAACTGCGCGTTACAACAGGTGACATTTTTCAATTTTTCAAAAAGTACCTCATTGAGCTGCAGATGGATCTAAAAAGCACCAGTATCTCAAAATACTTACTTAATTTGTTGTTTTTCTGCTATTGCTGATTTTATTGGGCCGTTCAAATATTGCATTTTGCTTATAAGCAAAATGAAGACAAATTATTTATTCGCCTTTGTAGGGTTTCAACATATGTTGAAGTGTTCCCAATAATAACAATATTCATTTCGAACAGAAAAACAATATCAATGCATATTGTTTTTAACTAAGCCGTGGAGCCGAAAAACATTAGTGACAATATTCCGTAAATGTTGCATCAAACAAAAAAGCGATTTTACAACATATGAATAAAACTGCAGAACCCGACACAAAAGATCTGAACTTGTCCTTCTAATTTAAAACATTTACCAAACGCTACTTTTTAGCTAATTTTTTGTCAATGCTTGAAAATGACAGTTTTCTCAAGAATAAAAAGCTCTGAAACTTCAGTTTATGTTCAGGTCTTGGCGGTTCTTGGTAACGCATTATTTCAAACCGCTGAAAGATGGCATCATTTGTTTTAATTTTACACAAAATGACGCAAGCTTTTTGCTTTTGCATTCATCGAAAATACACTTCAGTAAATTGAGCTTTAAAAGATGAATTTCACCTACCTTTGCAGGTACTTTCAATCACCACTTCCAATTACTGCTGGTTCTCGATACTCAAAACGACAATTTGAATTTCAACGGATGCTTAGAAGTAATCAAATCGCAAGAACTTCCCTCATATCTTTAGACTTTTAAACTGGTAATTTGTGAATGAGAATCCTTCTCTTTTCCCACAGATCGTAAGGCTCGCATCGTAGAAATACAAAAATGGCCGCCGTTATGACCGACTTACATTGTCACTTTGATTTTTTGAAGTCAGAATTGACACATGCCAAACTTTAAAATAAATCTTGCAGCACTGTATGACACCTTGGTAGTTTTTTTTATATGTCCCTTCAAAAATTTGAAGTGGTGATGCAAATCAGCCACGTTGGCGGCCGTTTTCGGTTTTTAGCAATCATCACTGCAAGGTTTATCGCATAAAGTGATCATTAAAAAAAATATTTCACAAGATTTTGACAGCCATTTGTCTAAAAATTAACACCGAAAAAACAACAGTTTGGTGCTTTGAAGGCGATATTTCAAATTGCATTGGTAGCAAACAGATAAAAATAAATGTTCGGTACAATTTTCATGCTTGGTCTAGTTAACTAGTTGCATATAATATTATGCAATTGAAGAAATTGATGTGAGTGTAAACATAGGAGTATAGGAGTATATTCATGACCTTTTCATTTCCGCTAACATTCATCAGAGTTAATGAAAGGTTGTTGTTGTTTCGGATTTACGTGACTTTCAGTCTGTGGCTGGTTCGTCACGCCAGGGACCCTACATATCGTACTAATCGTGTCAGAGATTTTTCGTACACACCAAATTCTAGTTTTGATGTTCAGTAAAAAAATTTTACGGCTTTGATCGGTAAAATCAAATTTCTACTGAATGATCTGCTAAATTTCTTCAATTTATAGATATCTGTCAAAAAACTACAAGTTTTCGGTAATTCGTATGAAAATATCACTGAACGTTTGTATTTATTTTACAAAAGAACTTTGTAAACTAATGAACTGTCATTGATCATTCGCTGTTCAGTAAATGTTTTACCAATTATCAGTAAAACCATAATAAATACTGACGCCAAATGTAAAAATCACAGGAGTTTTTTACTGAACGTTTCAGTACATATCACACCTGTCAAGCCTCTCCCATTTTTGCGTTCTAAAGCTGTGAAAGCCGTTTAAGATAAGATTTTGAATTCTTTTAAACTAGAGGTTACGGATGTCGAAGTAAAGGAGCTTTTCGGTAAGTACAGTTCAAATGTTTTCAAAATGTTCTCATTTTTAGCACTCCAACAAAATGGGTATCAATTACATAATTTGCATTTTTTTTGTAGGTTACCGGTTCCGGAATTTGTTAAAGAATCCATTTGAAAGGATTATGAAACGTAATGTTTCGAGTTTCATTTAATAAAGGCAATATACTGAAAATTATTATTGTTCTGCGCTTCATTTTTTATCATGCATTCTGATACTGAACAGCTTTTATTTCATATAGAAACGGAAGTTTCCCTTTGTATTGTCCATCTGCATGATAGGAAGAGAAAATGAAATTACCGAAACAACTGTAGAATTCTGCAGCATTCCCAATTTAACATTTGTTCCTGTAAATTTTACCGAACTTCGGTATTAATTGATGATGTGTTCAGTACTTTTTGGTAGCTAACAATGCTTCTATTTTCACAGTTTTTTTCTGTTAATTTAACTGAACTTCGGTATTGCTTACTGAGTTGTTCAGTAATTATTGACAGTTGAGAGTTCATCACTAGTTTGACGATCGTTCAGTAAAAATACTTTTACTGAACTGCTTACTGAACGCTCAGCTGTTTGAAAGTCAGTAAAACTTTTACTGACTTCAGTATAAAAAACTTGGTGTGTGAAGCCAATATTTCGGAGAAATCCATGCGGAGAATCATCAAAGAAGACCTGCATGCATCTTCCAGAGCCAGAGTGAAACGCCACTTGATTACGGACTGGGTCAAGGAACTACGAGTGACTCGTTCCAAGAGATTGCTTTCCTTGTTGAAGAAGGAAAAAATGATAACCCTGTTCTTCGACGAAAAGCTTTTCAGCATCGATGCTGTGGCCAACAGCCGCCCGGATCGGTTCATTTCACCGCAGAAAATTGAGAACGTTTCGGAAAAAGTGAAATTCAAATTTCAAACCAAACATCCGGCTGGTGTCATGATGTTTGGCTTGGTGGCGTCCGACGGTTTGAAAATGCCGCCTGTTTTCATTGATGCTGGAGTTAAAATCAATACCGAAGTGTATATCGGTATTTTAAAGGACCAAGTGCTTCCCTGGGTGAAGGCCAACTTCTCCGAGGACCAAAACGTTGTCCTACAGCAGGATGGAGCGTCGTGTCACACGTCCAATCGAACCCAACAATGGTTGAACGATAACATGAAGTTTTGGCCGAAGGATTTGTGGCCCCCTAGCAGTCCAGATCTTAATCCGTAGGATTATTCGATTTGGGCATATGTTGAGGCACGAGCCTGCAAAACATCACACCCTAGTGTAAAAACCCTGAAGTCAACCATAACACGCACATGGCAGTCAATGTCGGAAGACTACGTCCGAAAGGCATGCTCTGGCTTCCGGCATCGGCTCGAGGATGTTATTAATAAAAATGGAGGACACATTGAATAAATTTGTTTAAAAGGACTTTATAAAGATAACTGCACTCGAAAATGTTGATATTATTGCTTGAATTAGTTGAAAATGGGATTCGAAAGAAATAGAACAAATTTTCGCATTATTTTCTGCCCTGTAATCAGAACCCGGTTCCGTGAACGGCAGTCATGAATTCGAGAACAAGTAATAATAAACCGTGAACGGAAGTACGTAATCGTGAACTAGTTCATGTTTTCATGTAGAAATCCTGAAAACGTGAACTAGTTCACGGCCCATTTTTCATTTTGGGAACAGGTTTGTTTCCGTGCGTGTTTTACTTGAGATAAGGCATTACGCTTTTTTTTGCGGATAAATCGATTAATAATATGTGAAATCATTCAAGGAACTTCTGCTCACAAAAACAATATAGGGTCACATCGATTTACAACCTCGACATTACAAATACCATTTCAACTAATATATCACCTGTTGCAATTAATACATAAAAAGAGGTGTTGGATTTTGCTTAAAATGTACCAGTGGACGCTGTTCAATAATTTGTCACTATAATTATATTCGTTACATAGCGCTGCGACTTTAATTTTCTCGTGCAAGGTCATCGAAATCAACGCAAACCGGAGAGCTAATCATATTGATTTTTTTTTTAATAAAAGGAACGTACCGAATTCTAGGGACGCAGGTAAACATATGCATTCAAACAAATCAAAATGTGCAGTCTGCAGTTTGAAATGAGTTGAACCTGTTTTGTTTTTGCGTTACCTCTCCATTTTCGTTTCCGTTTTGGGCGACGTAGCTCGCAAAAATTTGGAAACGTATATTTTGCCATGTGTATTATAGTGTTCGATCAAATAATTGTGACATAATGATTTCCGATGATCATCCAATAGTTATCACGAGTCTTTGTGTAGCCGTAAAAATTGGGTAAAATTCGCAATCAGAATTATACAACTGGTTGATCTTCGTCCATTCAATCAACTAAAATGTGATTGGACTGCTCAGAAATGACCACCGACGTACTAATGCCTAATAATCCTTTACTTGTGATTCCAAATCCACCACCCATGAGAAAACACAAATCTTTTTTTATTACAACCGCAGAAACAAGGGGTTGATTCTGAGTCTACCGAAGTACATACCCTTTCTCGGTCGTTTGCCTTTTTATTGAATGATTCCATGTGCACGAGATTACAAACCTCTCGAAGCATATGTCCTTCCCCAGGGGGAGGCGTTTTAAGTTATTAAATTGCGGATTAAACTCATAAATAATTTTAAGTATGTGTTTGCTCATAAGAAGGACGAGCCTAGTAGGAAGAAAGGGGTGATGGATGGGCTTATTATGGTCGAAGGCATCAAATGTTCTTACAGAGAAATGCCAATCTTCTATAGCATGTGTGTTTTATAGTTAGAGACAGTGGTGCTATTATTTTGCTTTCACAAAGTTCAATTAATTCGATTGTACGCTCAACTTAAACATTTAACCGAAAAAGTATACTGCCATCAGAAATCCCGAAGCTTCACTTCCGAAATGTAGTCGACATGTGGTAATTTCAATTATCGTCCGTTTAATTTCAATTGCAAATAAAATCAGTATATTTTCAGACAGGCCCCTCCCTTCCTTCCTTGCCATTGAATCCAGCGGCGTCGGCGGCGGCAGAAATACAATCATCAAATAAATCACCGCGGACCAGTTTTTGCACCGTGAAACCGCTGTCGTTTGCTGTTATCATGTTCCACCTTTTTGATCTGAATCTGTTTCTTTTACGAAGGAGCTTCTTTGACTCATGTTCCAACAACGCGTCGCAACTTCTGCAGTGGACTGCTGCCTGTTGATGGGTCCGTTTTTCATATCAATCACAAATGCCGGCTCTCGGTTCCGCCTGAATGTTGGTGTGTATAGTACAAATCTGGTGGCACAGTTGGTCCAGTCCTCTGTGTTCCATTTAGCCATGCAAAGAGCCCAGCAAACGTGCTGCAGCCAACTTCTTGCGGTCACATTACTTGTTCCTTGTAATTTCATAATTATTTTGAACAAAAACTGGCCTACGATCGCGAATGTTGGAATATTTCTTTTCGCGCGTGTGCACAGTGCCGGAATCTGGGTTTTCGATAAAAATTTCGTTTTCGAACTAAACAAATCACTAATAGATGATGAATAAATTTCTGTCTGTATATTATTAAAAACAGCTTTTTCTAGCTATTCGGTCTTACAATGAATTCTATTCATCTATTTATATTCATAGAGGTTATTTTTTTATTATACTTTTTTTTCTTCTGGGGGATATACAAAGAGATAGTGATAAAAATATTACAACAAAAAAAAAAATATTTTCCTAACCCCCAACCTTTTTTTAAAAAATTTTTTTTTTTTTTTTTTTTTTTTTTTTTTTTTTTTCCTCTTTTTTTTTTTTTTTTCCCCCCAGGAGAAAAACCCCCAGAAAAAGGGCCCCCCCGCCCCTCCCCATACCCCCCGGCCCGCCCAAAAAAACCCCCGACCCCCAAAAAAAAAAAAAAACTTTTGGAAACCTTTAAAAAGTCGGGGAACGTAAACAAAGATTTCGTGTAAAATTCAAAGGACTGAAGAAAGCGTTAGTTCTTGAAGCCTGCCACTTTTGGTGTGGCGCTAGTGATGATTTTAACAGTTTAAGCTCGGTTCACAATGGATTGGTAAGGAAACAATATTTCTTCTACCAAACTACTAGTATCAGTAATTTAGATAAACATTATAATACCAGGCTGATAATCAATGAAAAAATACTATCGTTGCGATAATCACAGCACTAAATACAACACGTAAGATTTTTCTCTCGAAAAAAATTAACGACAAAACACTAAAACTTCCACCGCGAATATTGTGTTTGCTGCATAGAGCCTTCAAGACAATCGAGCTGTCAAATTAGCACCACACGCAGCACCAAGTTTTCGGCTTCACGATTGTTGTTCGTGGATGACAGCCGGTTCAGTCCTGTGGTAATTTCTAAAAACTAACACACACCCAAAACCAAAAAAAAAAAGTATAATAAAATTTATTTTTTTTTTCTTTTCTCCCACTTTTTTTTTGTAAAAAAAGATTTGTAGGTGGGGGGCCCACAAACCCCAAAAAAATAACAAAAATTTTCGGGGTGTGTAGAAAAAAAAAAAAAAACACGCCCCCGGGGGAAAGCCCCCCTCCTTTTGGGGAAAAGCCCCTTAAACTTTGGAAAAATGCACCTTAGATGCGTTTGCCCGGTATAATGCAATCGGAGGTATTTACCTTCTGGTTAGCGTTGACGGGTCTTAAGTTTCTTCAAGATTGTATAGTGGAGCCTCGCTCCGCAATCATCTAGGTAGTTTTGACGGGTTTAAATTTCATTTTTACGAGTTCTAATTTCATTTTGAAGAGTCTTAATTTCGTTCTGACGGGTCTTAATTTCGTTTTGACGACTCTCAAATTCAGAAACTTAAAACCCGTCAAAACTATACAATCTTGAAGAAACTTAAGACCCGTCAAAACACCCGGCAAGTGCTAACCAGAAGGTTAATACCTCCGATTGCATTATACCGGGCAAACGCATTCTTCTTCTTCTTTAGCAATTCAAGCTTATTGCTTTCACAATTAGCTTATTGCTTGCTCTCAACTTAGTGTTCTAAATGCACTTCCACAGTTATTAATTAAGAGCTTTCGATGCCAAGTACCATTTTTGCATTAGTATGATTGTGTGGCAAGTACAATCATACGCTATGCCCAGGGAGTCGAGAAATTTTCTCCTACGAAAAATTCCTAGACCAGACCGGGAATCGAACCCAGCCACCTCCAGCATGGTGTTGCTTTGTAGCTGCGCCTTTATTGACTGAGCTAAGGGAGGACCCGGGGCAAACGCATCTAAGGAGCATTTTTTCAGAGTTTAAGGAGCATTTCTCCAAAAAGAAGGGTGCATTTACCCTTTGCCAATAAGTCCTACTGACAACGTTCCATGTTCCACTGTTGATTCATCCAGGCTGTTGCAAAATTCAAATGTTTCTCGATATTGGAAGGAGTAAGGTTAGGAGCTTTTACCTTTTTGACTTAAATTCGACAAATAGACTCCGGATACGTTCAAATTGAGTTCCTGTTTTATCTGCTTCAGCGATTTCTGAGAATTCGAAGCAGCTCTACACGGAAGAAAATCCGTGCCCAGATCCGTGAACTGAAGTTCTAGAACAAGCAAAAATACCCCGTGAACTGAATCACGTTATCATGAACTAAATAGCGTTTAAAGGGAAAAATCCTGAAAACGTTAACTAATTCACGGTCCGTTTTCATTTTCGGGAACGCTTTTTTTCTGTGTAACGATCGCTCACAAAGTTTTGATTTCCGAAGTTTCTTCCGGTTTTTTCCACATCCTGCCGTGTTTTCAAGTATGTTAGTACCACTTAATGCGATCGGCCAATCCGACAAGCTCTCTCTCGAATTCCGACTTTATCCCGATGAAATGCTTCTATAAACTGTTCCAGAAATTATAAGCACACCTTATGTTATCGGTCATTTGAAATTGAATGAAATTTTTCAAATTATTTTGGCTGCATCATTTTGTTTACAAGACAAAAAACAAAAAAACTTAGTTTCTGGTTGACTTTCAAAATGCGTGGTCTTACTCCGGAGCAGAGAAAAAGTACCGTGCACAAATGGTACACTGTGAGTGCAATCTCTTTAAGAAAAATGTTCAAGGAAGAGGGTGTGAGGGTGTGAAGAACAATGTACTTTTGAAGATGCGCTGAGGAGTGGTCGGAAATCCGGTCCTGTGAGTTGAGTCCCATTGACAAGAAGATCAGGGATGTCTATAACCATCGGCTTCCGTTCGAGATGTGGCGTTAAATATAGGGACCTCGACGTCTAAAGTGATACGTGCAAAAGAGCGACTTGGACGCAAGACATTTATTTATCTATTGTTCTTCGTCTTGAATTTAAAAAAAAACTCAACAGACTGGTACTAAACCTAGGTTTCTAATTCTATTCTTTAACACACATTTAGAAGTATTGAAATCAAAAACAGCGCTCGATGTAACACAGTTATCAAAAGGGTTGTTTTGCCCACACGGATAAAAAATCGTTCCGGAATACGTCAACCTCGAGTCACGAAATTCAGAACAAGTCAAAATTTCATTTACGAAAATACACCATGAACAAAAGTCATGAATACGTGAACTTTGTTCCGCAAAATTAATATAACGCAAGAGTAACGTAGTTGCATGCAACGTGTGTCATGAAAACGTGAGAACTTTTCTTGGCTCCATTTTCCCTTTTTTTTCCCACCCCCCCCTCCGCCTGACCCTTTTTCTATATTCTGCGCCTCCAAAACTACCGCACACACTCCGGAGGTGCATAAAACATATTTTTCCCGCCGCCACCCCCCCCCCCACACAAAACAAAAAACCTCTTAGTAATACGTCTTGCCCTATTTCTAAATCGATCATCGGCCTGATTTGGCATCATGTCATTACGCCAAGGACACACTACCCAAGTAACATTGCCAAAACCATCCAGCTTTATTAAGTTTTATTAAAGTTTTATGAAAGCCACTAGAAATCCATTCGGCTTTATTATGGCAGCAAGAGATGCCAATAGGTTTCAAATTTTAGTCAGGTTTATAAGAACCTACACAGCTTCTTTAGAACGATTTTAAAACCTTGACTTCTAAAATTCCTTTTACTCCTATCAAAGGTTTTATTTTGACTTTATTAACTCATAAAATGCTGTTTTGAAATGCCGTTTTAGGACTCATTCATATTATCTTATTATGGTCAGTTGAAAAAGCATTTTAAAACCATTTTGCCTCCAGTAAATGCATTAAACGGCTAACTGGCATTGAGGAAAGCTACCAAGCGGCCAGATAGTTTTATAGTAGCCATTGCTAAGATAAATTGGCTTTTTGGCAAAACTGTGATTTCTTGCAATCGCCATGTTGAAATATATGAAATAATTGAAATGTGAAAAAATAAATACACCAAATTTTAAATGTAATACAATTGAACTGTAGATCTGAGACAAACTTCGGTATTCGTTTAGATAACCTTATTGAATTCCATCAATTTTCAGGAGTTTCATGATTAATTTACGGAATATATTTCTTTCAATTTTGTTTTTGTTGTTGTAAATAATTTTTCATATCGCATAATTTCCAAGGCGCATTAATTTTCAGCTCTTATCGTGCCAATATTCACCATAAAATTTAATGCGCATATGATTTGGAGCATGATACGCTATAAAAACAACTCAATTTGTTTTATATATTTTGCTATCAATCATAATTTCCCGCAACAGAAGAACTTTTTTCTGAGCCATTATTTGCTGTTGAATGAATCAGAAGAGCAACAAAGCAAAACAACAAAATCCAACCACGATATCGCCGTGAAGTTTGACAGCTGTGGCCATTCAGCCCTATGATGGTTTTGATGGCGGCCAATAGGTTTTATGATGGTTCTCAAGTGGTCATAACAGCTTTCACTAGAACATTTTCAAAATCTTTATGGTCTTAGAAAGGTTTTATTAATTTGTTTTCACAACCGTCTACAGAGTGGGCCACTTTGTACACATTTCGGCTTTAAAGATGCATAGAGGAGGTGTTGGTGGATAAAACAGTTTTGAATGTAGTGTCAACAACAAAGCTGGGAGGAGTGCTATACGGCTGGAATAGAACTAAAATTGTTACTTGGGTAGGGTGGTATAAAAGCCAACATGTCATAAATGCGCCAAATTGCCCGGAGGCACGGCCCATCGAGACATTCTAGGCTTTGACCAAAGCAAAGTTACGGAAATTCGTAAAACCAGCGGATGACATCGAAAAATTTAAAAACGATTGGACAAAAGTGGTGAAAATAGTGGGAAGTACAACTGGCAGAAGGTTATGGGTCATGTTGGAGGAAAAGTGAGAGGTCTCAGTTATAATTTAAGATTTTGATTGAAGAAGAGTAAAATGTTATGTATAATACCAGTGCTGATATAATGTGCCAAATAAAATAATTGAAATGTTTTTTATATGTTTTAACAACTTATTTTTAATATTTTGAAAGTGTGCTTATAGTTTTTGAAACAGTATATATTTTGCTATTCTCTGTATCCGTAAATGCCTTTTCCTTCGACATAATGATTGTTGTTACTTATAAATAACTCAAAACACACGAAAATACTAGTGGTCCTAGTTAAAATGGGCACCACAAAATATGTGAAGACCGAATTAACATTGAGCATCGAGTCAATATCAACTACCCCTAGTCCATTCGACTGCTTACACTAACACACCAATACCAGCAAAGTGCCATAGGGTGGCTCAAAAATATAAACCTATTGCCTATGATATCTAAATAATATCAGGTAGTCTTAAACTAACTGGACAGAGCGTACAATGGTTTACTCATTTCTCGTTAAAATGTGCAAAACTTGTGTAAAACTTGTGCAATATTTAAATATTCAATGAAAAAACAAATGCCTTCTAGTGAAGGTAACATTGAAAAAAGATCTGTGCTGTAAATTGTCATTTAAACTCAATGCGATTCATTTGCCAGTAACTTCTTCTAGAAGCTTATTTTCAAAATATTATGATGAAAATATAGTATAATGATATTGTTGTGCTTTCCTTTATTCATACATTTTTCTAACAGTATATTGCTCTCAGTTTAACATCAAAGGCATGAGAGTGGAATATCGGAATATTCAAAAGATAGTTAAAACCATTGAATGTCATTTGAATATTACAGTAGATATGACACTTTCGATACAACAGTTAAGGCAATGCACTATTTTAGAAACAGTCAAAAGCTACTATTTTATCATACACTATATCCAAAAATTTGTTTGAAACAAGTTACCGGTAAATTTATTAAACTGTATTGAAATGTTCACTGAACAGGATATATGTTTCTCTCGACTCACCTTTCTTTTATGACCGACACGAATTTCATCGACACTTTGTTTTTGTTATCGTAATCGAACACTTTCCTAAACTGTGTCGATTCTTCCATCAGGAAAAGTCAAGCGAAAAGAAACTGCATTAATTTCACTAATTTATTTTAAGAGATTGTTTTTTCGGTCATTTAATTTTCAATTCTGCACATTTCTTGCCATCTCATTCTGGTGATCGCTTGGTTCATATGTTCAAACGTGGAATGCCGTGTTACAGAAGCGGGAGGAAAAGAATCCTCGCTTTTCAGATCGATACTATGTGCCGATTGATCAATGTGTTTGTTTTTTTGTTTGTATTCAGCCATACCTGCTGTTGAAAGAGCGATCGACCGATCGATCACATGCTACTGGTTGATTGATTTTGTGAAATCAATTATATTTCACCAAATACATACCACGGTTGACCAGAAAAGCGACGTCAATGCTCGGTTCTTGAAGGAATGTTATTGTGTGTATCGTGGTGTGATGAGAAGATGACCAGATATTCGTGCACATTTGGTGGTTTTTACTGCATATCTGAAAAGTTATTGGAATTTACTTCAATCTGCGATAGCTTGCCCGGGAGTGACCTTTGTTTCAACCCATTTAATTTGATTTACGTGTGAATTAGCCAGAAAAAAAACACGTGGTACTCATGAAAATGTTTGAGAAAAGGTATTTATTTTTCATGCAATCCTTTTTTTTGTTTTCTTAACATCTGTGATAATAGATTCACAAATTAATATATGAGTGAACGTAAATTTAAACATGGTTCAAGTTCACATTTTTAGCAAAAAGAAAATCAAAATATTAGAAATAATGATTTTATTACACTATCAATTAGGAACCTCCCGTAAGTTCTACTAAAAGATTTTCAACAACTTTTGTTCCTTAAAATGTTTAAAATGTGTCCGGAAATAAATTTTGTATCGTCACACGAACGTTATAGGTTTAACAGAAATCCTAACAAATCTTTTTAGATTTAAATTTCACCCTCACGCCCAAACTTTCGGACCTTTGACTTGACACCTGCCGATTTTGACTCTCCTCTCATTTTCCGACAATCAAGCTTCATTATTGCCCAAAATTTGTTGATCGGTTGGAGCTCTGGACAGTTTGGAGTATTAATGTCACGAGGTACCACAATGACATTATTTTCCTCCTCACTGTTGAGTAGTGGCAAGATGCCAATTCGGGCTGAAACAGGGTGTTTTGAGAATGCTGCTTTAGAAGTGACAATAGGCGTTTTTAAAGGCACTCGTTGATGTATATTTCACTGTTAATATTCCCGGTTGAGATGAATGGTTGGCTGATTTTACCGCAAGTACAGATGGCTTGCCAACCGACATATTTTTTCGCAAATGTTTCCATCTTCTGTTCCTTAAACTTAGACTCTAGGCTTCCTCTGTCCTTCGTAGAATAGAATTTATTACCAGGTATTTGTGAAAAGTCAACATTCACGTATGTTTCATCGTCCTGTACGATGCAACCTGTATGTTTTGTAGACAACGAATCATCCCAAGTAGCATTATTAGTTGTAGTAACTTGATTATGACTTAGCAATTCATGTTTATGTTATCTCAACCGAATGGCAACAAGTGTGATACTAGGGATCTAGCTTTTGGGTCCGACTGTTTGCTGTTTCAAGCCCTTTATCATCTCGACAAGGTTTTATTCTGGGCTTTAAATGACCTCTAGAGACATAAAGACTTGATTTTACTCAACTTCTAATTATATCGTCAGACTTTGTTCTGCAGTCTAATTTGAAAACTGGGAAATTTTAATCTAATACTTAACTTGTTCACTTTTTAAAATATGAAAAAAGAATATTAGTGATGATTTGAAAAAGTGTTTCTGTTTTTTAAATTTTTATTTGAAAAAGTTAACAAGTGAAGTGTCAGTTTTCAATTTTCCTATTTTTCCTATTACAATCGTTCTACTTATATGCTCATAAAAAGGTTTTTAAAATTGCATTCCAATGTCAAACTGACGGATAAATATAAATGCTCTCTGTCATATTCTAGCAAACGTTCGATGTTCGACTGTTCGATGAAATATATTTCGCCGAATCACATATCAAAATTTTCATTGTTTCAATAGGTGGTTATTCAGTTTCGATGACTTAGATCGAAATCCATATATGTATGCTGAATTATGTAAGGTTTTTTTTTAATGTTTTCAATTAATTTTTCGTTTGTTTCATGATCATTTGCAATTTTTCAGATGCAAATTAAATCACATGTCTTGCAATTAAATATCAAAGATTCCAAAAATACATAGCAGTCAAATATTCATATAAATGTAAACTTACACCAAAAAATGAAAGCCTATCTGTCATTGTATATTAGGTCGTAAATATCACAGTAACATCGGCAGAAAATAAGTAGTCGGTATGTAATCTTGAGGTCGTGTTCAACCCATCACATGGCTGTTATCAGTTGGGCGTAAAGGTCTCGAGCCTCACAAATAGGTGGCGCTTGTTTTTGAATCAATCTCATTTTCAGTTGAAAAAAACAAGGTATTTTTTAACAATGCTTTCGGCCAACTTTGCTAGTCAACCCCTGGGCCACGAGACAGCGACGAACAGTTCAACTGAAAACTGATAGCTGAATGGTTTCCTGCTTCTCGAGGACAGTTACCTTCCGGGATCTTGTTGTACGTTCTCCCGTCCGGTTTGCGTTCAAATTGCGCAGTGTTGCGACGCATGAAACCTAGTATGGAATTTGCCTAAGCAATGGTCACGGATATGTGCTCGGTAAATCTTAGTTTGCTGTCCCAGATGAGTGCAAGATCCTCGATGGAGTCGACTGGGCAGCCCTAAGTTTGCACCTTTAAACTGAAGAAATGATCCATAAAAAATGAAATTCGTTCCATAAAAAACGTATTTATGACCCATAAGGCTCTGATGAAAATCTATAAAAAAATGAAAATGATCCATAAAATACAGCAATGTGATCCATACTTTATATAAATTTTAGCAATAAAATGTCAAAAATGTACCGTTATATATCTAGGGTATGATCGATAAAATTGTACGGATTACCCATAAACATATTGCAAATGTTCCATAAAAGGTTCAATATCATTCCTTAAACTTGTAAAATTGATCCTTAGAATGTAACGTTTGTGAACTAAAATATATGCACATGATCAATAAATTATTGAAAATATTCCATAAATAAATCGCCAATGATCCATAATAGGTTTGAAAAATGAACCACAAACTTCTAAATATGGTCCATAGCAAATCAACTTTGTGCATTTAAAATAATATGTATGATCCATAAATTATGCCGGAATTATTCCAATTTTGGGTTTTTTTTTTTAAATTTTGGCTACGGGGAAATCGATCCTTGACTGCGCTACTACTCAGATTTATTAACATGTCCGTTCCTTTAGCTATGCGGCTTAAATATTGCTGTAAAAGAAGGATCGCTTTGGAGAAGATTTTCAATTTTTCAGAAAGCTGACTTACTTTTGCGATCTCACGTTCTTTTACGACCGCAACTGCGACACATGTTTCCCAATAAATTTGGTAAAGAGCACTCGTGCACGTAAAGAACTACAGGTCAAATTTAAGACTTGATCAAACTGTTATTTAAGATTTTTTTAATAAAATTATGCCGGGCAAACGCTTGCCGTCCAACTCGCTATCGCTCGTCGGACCTAACTACAAAAAATATCCTCCGTTTGCATTATACCGGGCAAATGCTTGAATCAGTCGTTTGCTTGAAGACGATATCGGAAACATCGACCGCTTTCTACCGCCTTAGTTCTTCAATCCTCAACTGCTCAGCAGGCAACATTGGTATTTCTAGCACTTGGAGTAGAGCACAACAAATCGTGGCTACTATGTCACATTGTACAATATAGTGTGTCTGACTGAGCAGCTGTTTGATCATGCCAAAAGATTATCAATCTCTTATGAATTGATTAAGAACATTCTTACTGGACGTTTTTCTGAAAACCAATGTTTGGCAAAACTGTAGTTGAGAAAATTTTATATAAGAATAACTATTGAACGAAAGGTTTGCTTTCTCCATAGTACTCGCAATTTCGTAATAAAAAAATTCTAATTAGTGTTAGTTTCTTATCAAATGTGCTCAAATTTCAAGATGTTGTTCAGGACACGATTTGAAATCGTTTAAGCATAGGGGAGAGAACATTTCAAAATTTTCATCAGTCTAACGGGAATGTTAGGGATCAATTTCCCAATTTTTATGGACCAAAAATTTGAAAAAATAGTGACCAAAACTCAAAAAATGCAGGCATAATTTATGGATCATACCCATATGTTTAAGTGCACAAAGTTGATTTGCTATGGATCATTTCTATAAGTTTATAGTTAATTATTCATTGTTTTATGGATCATTGACAATTTATTTATGGAACATTTTCAATAATTTATGAATCATGTGCATGTATTTTAGTGCACAAAGGTTACATTCTGTGGATCAATTTTGCAAGTTTAAGGAACGCCATTAAACCATTTTTGGATCATTTGTAACATGTTTATGGGTAATCCGAACAATTTTATCGATCATTCCCTAGATATATAACGGTACATTTTTGACATTTTATTGCTAAATTTTATATAAATTATGGATCACATTGATAAATTTTATGGATCATATCCATTTTATTATGGATATTGACCAGAGTTTTATGGGTCATGAATGCGTTTTTTATGGAACGATTTTAATTTTTTTATGTATCGTTTATTAGTTTTTATATGCAAAAGTATGTTTGCCGTTGAAAATTCATGTAACGTTTTCGAAGTTTAACGGGAACAGTATCTCGGATTATCTGATAAAGTCGGATATAGTCATAAAAAACAGTTGCTGCTTCATCAATGCACAGTGGTCAAAAAGTCGATTTTAACGCTCTCAACTGATAGCTCCCTAAAAAGTGGAGCTAAAGCGATAGCGTGTTTGGCAAAGTTGATGTTTATGACAAGCTTCGTATTTAAAATGTGCAAAGCTTGTGTAAATGCAAAGCTTGTGTAAGGCTACGAATTTCTAAGCTAAGCTGTTTCATTTACGTTCATGCACTTTGTCGGTGTTATTCAATTCGGTTGGTTTGGGTCTGCATATATAACACCTGATTAAAAACTATCAAGAAAGGCTATGAATCGCGATCTTTTTAACTGGCTTCTAGTATTATCAGATCCATTGATTAAAAGCATTCGTGGTTGGCCTAAAAGCATGATAAACTATTGTCTGGCGATGATAAGCAGCTGCTAGCAAAAGAAGCGGTTGAAATTGAGAATGACATTGAATAAATAAATGTTTAATGATAATTGAAAGTTTAATTATAGTAACATGAAATAAATATAAATATACACAAAACCAAAATGCAAAATTAAGCTGCAAATAATGAGCTTGAAGGTGTGGTTACCATGACAAAGAAATTTTTTCATACTATTTGAATCATGAAATATAGTAAAACCATCGATATTTGTTTTGAGCATAACTCTCCAGCAGACGGTCGTGGACGGATAAACTAACCATTACTTAAAAGCTCTTTTAATGTACTATTAGATGCAGTCAATTTTATCTGATCCTACTTGCTCCTAAGTGTGGTACAGCCGTCGAAAATACGACGAAAAAAACGGAAAAAAAAGTTTAATAACTCATCCCACTGAAATAATCCAGGAACATATAGTATGTTCTAGAAAGTTTTGAATTTTAATATTGCAAATAACTTTGTAGAACATTATATTGTCCTTAAAATTTAAAAACAAAATGTTTCGGTGAAAAATGTGTTTTTGGAGGTTAGTTCTTATAAAACGCTCTCTATCTCCGATTGGGTTAAACATTCGATTTATACGTTTTCAGCAAAGTTATTTGTATTGTCTTTATCTACAACTTTGCTGAAGACACTAACTCTCTATCTCAAAATCCTAAAAAGTTCAATTTTTTATCTCACTTTTAAGGGGATTGATCACAAAAGCCATGCCGACAAAATACGAAGCTTGTCATATACATCAACTTTGCCAAAGACGCTATCGCTCTAGCTCCACTATTTAGGGAGCTATCAGTTGAGAGCGTTAAAATCGACTTTTTGACCACTGTGCAATGGTTGGAAAGTTAAGTAACTGAAGCCAATCCAATGCCGCTCTTCTCGCGTTAATAGCAGCTAAATCACATTGTGCGAAGGCAGCAAGGACTCGATAACGGCAAGTTCTTGTTCAGATGAAACCCATATCAATAGTCGTATCATGAGGTTTATCCATTTCAAGGAGCTGCTGTACGGAGTCGGTGTGTTTGATGTAGGTGTCGAGTTGGCTACAAGGAAGAATGTACAGGGTGTCCGAATATTATCCGTATAACAAAATGGTGTTAAAACTATGTTTTATTGATGGATTAAAACATCAATATGTATTGTTTGTTATAGCAATATGTTTGCAAATTACAAGTTTTATTTGTTCATTTCAAAATGGCCGCCTCGTGCTGAGATGCACGCCTTCAAACGTTTCGGGAAGTTATCAACGATGGCCGCGAGTTCTTCGACAGATATTTGTTCCCAAACCTTTAAAAGAGACGATCTTAGATGTTCTAGTGATTTATGTGGTGTACTGCAGGCTTTTGACTCCAAGATGGACCATACCGAATAGTCCATCGGATTCAAATCCGATGAGTTAGAAGGCCATTCATCTTTCCTTAAAAAGCTTGGGAAAATGCGTTCGCAAAGGTTAATAATCTTTTTTGCTCCATGAGCAGGCGCCCAGTCTTGTTGAAAAATCCTTTCATTTTTGCCGAAATGCTGCGATGCCCAAGAAGCTACTGTGTCAGTAAGTAGCTTCTGAAAGACCGCTTGATTCACTTTCACTCCCTTGTCGATGAAGATCAAAGGGGATTTGCCGGAATGAGTTATTCCAGCCCAAACCATGACAGAAGCGGGATGATGACTTTTCAAAATACTTCCACGATTTTTGCAAGCAGCAAGAAGCAACTGCCGATCATTTTGGTGGTTGTGATGCTGCTTGATTGTGAAAACATTTTCATCGGTGAACAGCACTGACCGATAGCGGCCCTCGGATAAGCAGTTCAGGAGAACCTTAGTTTTTCTCAACCGATTTGTTTTCATGGTGTCATTCAAGTAGTGATTCTTGCACAGTTTATATGACTGAAGCTTCAAATCGTCGTGAACTATGGTTCCAACGGATGATTTTGAAATTGTCAGTGATTTCGCCAACTTTCGGATGGAGATCTAAGAATTTCGCTTGATTCTTCGCCGGATAATCTCGCGCATTTATGGAGTTCGAACGGTACGTTTTTTTCTCTCCCTACGTGGTCATCTAGCGTTCCAAGCTGTTGGTATCGTTTTATTGCGTCACTCACTGTAGATTTTGCCATATTCAGGGTCTTTGCAATCACTGAAACAGTTTTTCCTTTTCGATAAAGTTCAATTGCACCTGCGCGCAACTCACTCGGCTTCATTTTGAATGAATTAGAAATCACAACTGTACCAAACTTACTGCGTGGGTCAAGATGTTAAACCATGTAGGTATGTTTGAAAATTGGAAATATCATTCTTATTAATATGTGTTTGGACAACGTCGTCAATAAGTTCCATTACCCTAACCTCTGTACGGCTTCAAATAGACAATAAGAATTCACAATAAAACAGTATTTCATATGCCTCCGCCATGGCAGGACGGCCGAACAATCGGTGTTGTTTATTTCATTTCTATCGCATATCGTATACACAACGTAGGATCCCCGCCCGTGCGCGATCAATATGCAATTCTAGGAGTGGACAGCAATTTCTGCTAGAACCAAAGATGTGAAGAGAGAGTATTGATAGGTCCGTAAGAGCACGGCAGGTTGTGAAATTGAATAGAACTAGTTGAAATTGAGCGTAGGGCATGTTTGGAAGGCGGTATCTGATCGAGCAGATAAACTCTTACCTTGCTACCACAATGCATGGTAGGCAAGAGGGAAGGGAGCCCCCTTGTGGCCAGGATAAAGGATCCATAGATTTAGACTTCGATTCGGGACTCACTCATACCTTGAATGAGACAAATTATAGTGACCATAGCGGTCGACCTCTCGGTATCAAATATTTCACGACATTTTCATCCACATGCAAGCATTGTCTGTCTCTGTTACGCCCGATGATATTTTTGTTAGATAAACCCAGAGCTTGTCGACAAGCTTATCCTCGTGCGCTGATGAAACGTTGGCAGACGATGGACTTATACCACGAAGAATTTTGGCCGGACGTCGAGGCTTCATCGTCACGGCATCTTTTTGAGGTGTTTGAGTTACCAAATATGAAAAAACGTGGATAAAGAGATAATACCGCAGGGGAAAGTTGATTAAACCCTCCTTTAATCTCCTGTCTGATAGTGGAAATTAGGCTGTCTTTTATATCGGTTCATTTCCTCAATTCGTACGGTTCGTTGAGTTCGACTGCAGTAGCGTTCATAGATGTAAAAGCGTTTTTCAAACGACCATAACTCATTATACCACAGCAGCCTTTACACAACCAGAAAATAACGAATTGTCCACTGATTTCCTTGTATAGCTCCTCCGTAATAAATGAGAAAAATTCAAAATGATGAGAGGCCATTTTATTTTGCTTATCAGGGTATTTGTTTTCCTTCTCAAGATCGTTAAGACAGACATATTCACACACATTTTTTTGTTCAATTTAATATAATTCTTAATGGAAGGCTTCCAAGAAAAATCGCGTTTTTTGCATTGCATGAGGTAGAAAATATGGTTTTACACAAAAACTAATATTTTTGACAATTATTTAACAAAATACCCTTTGCGCTTTTCGTCTATAGATCAAATTACTTTTAGATTTAGTCCTTGAACACAAATCGTAATTTAGTTTTGCCAAACGATAGAGTGAGAAGTGATCAAAGGAAGGAAAACTAATCATAATAAAACTCTCAACTTCAGCGGTAACGACGGACAAGGCCAACTATTCAAGGTATTCAATTTGTAATAAAAAAAAATAAACAGATTAATATAAGGGCTGAAAGTCCTCCCAATAAAGATAATGCTAGATAGGATTCGACAATTTGACGATTACAATAAGATCAAACAAAAAGAAAAGGAGAAAAAAATTATGATAATGGAATTGAAATATCCAGGGCCACAAAATATAAAAATAATTATTCAATTTCATGCTCTCATTATAAGTCAGATCTCTTTTTTTTATCGTGTGCGGTGCCTTTTCTCGGCTATCATCTTGCCAATTTCGCTTATTTTCAGTATTAAGAAGCTTTTCATAGATTCATAGTAATAAAAAGCATTAAATCATATGTTACATTCCAAAATTTCATTGGACAGCCAAGAAATCGTTTACCCTATTTGTGAGACCATTCTGAATAGGCTGAAACATAGCACAATAAAACATTATAAACCGTTTCAATATAAGCTAACTTCGGTCATTCATCACGATATTTATTATAAGATTATAATAGGAAATGGATCATGGCGTTATTTTTAACTTACTTATTTTGCGAATGTGACTATATGCAAGACCCTGTCAAGGATATTCAGTATTGATTTATTTTCGCGGTCTATTTCCGAATCATCCTCTTATCAGCAAATCAAAGAAACTCGATTTCACGCTTTTGACGGAGCTTTCAATGTTAAGCCAGATTCCATATTTTTCAATGTCCAAAGAGAAACACAATTGTTTTTTTTTGTCAAGCTCCTAACACTTCTTCATTGACATCTAAATTTTAACGAACATTCACTGACGGTTCTTCGAAACAGTCACGTAATCAATTTTTAACGGACGTCGTCGAATACACCTGACTTTGATTTGAATCTTTTTCAACTCCACCATATTCAGACACGCATGGTGAAATAAGTAGACGAGAAAGACGGCAAAGTCACGCTTGTATGCTACAGAAAAAAAAACCCGACCGAGTGTTGCGTCGTTGTGCGGCCACGATCGATCGTTTTCTGCTTCGGTATTCACAGCACGCCCGCACGGACTCATCTCGGTCGAAAACGGGGTGGGTATGGGCGTAAATACTGCAGCCACCCGATGACGGGTGGAGCATAATAATCATAAAAACGAATACGCATGCTTTCTCTCCTTCAGCTTTTTGTTCTGCGAGTATTTGGGGGGCTCTCATGGTACATACGAATGCATGTTTCAACATCACCACCCATGCCATACTCCACAGTACACATGGAATGGACTGACTGTTCTGAAAACGTGCCATAGTTGCGACGTGCTGTCACGTAGCGGTCTTACTCAAACTGACGGACCAGAGAGAACAGTGAGACTGCTCGTTTTCAGCAAAGCATAAAGTTCCTCGAATCGAACAGCTTGCTGAATAGATAGGACATCCGACTTCAACCAGCAGCTCTCCTTTAGCTTTCGTAATACAGCACGCACTTGACTTCTTTTACAGCCACTTACCCGCCAAGAGTCTCCACAATAAAAAAAAGGAGAATCGTTTGCATAGGAATTTTTCCTTCTCCTTAGTAGTTGAGCACATTTATTGCTTTATGTAAATTTCTATTTGAATTTATTGGCAGAGAATGGAGGAATGTTTTCTTCGTTTTCTAATGTGCTCCTTACACCCTGCGAGTCGCAGAGTCAAGTGTTCGAAAATTCCAACTTATTGCTGCGAAATGACGCTAATGCAGATTTATTGGAAATACATTTAGAGAATGCTGTAGTCACCTTCGAATTTTCCACCGGCTGAAATTGCGAGGGGAGATTTTTTTTTCGGGTTTTCTTTTACTTTGATGCAGCATCTGGTGAATAACCGATGGCGAGCAATTCGGTCATGCAAATTTAAATTTTATTATTATGAACAGTGCTAATAGCCGAAGAGGATGCAGAATGGCTAGTTCATTGTGTTGCGCTATTTGACAATGCTATCGAAGGATGTAATCGGTATTTTGAACGAACCAAATAAATATATTCGTTTGGGGAAGGTTTTAAGGCAGACATTTTAAAAGCAAAATTTTACACACTGTTGAAGACAAAATATCAAAACAGATATTTAAGTAAGGAAAATGGCTGCAATGTGATGTATGAATCCAATTGGTTAGGTCGATCTTATGTTCTTTTGTCGATCTATCTAATTTTATATTTTATTTTGTATTGGAAAATTGGTCAAAATAGGAAATATGATTCAGTTATATATTCTTCAAATCCTTAATCTGAGAAAAAAACCAAAGAAAACATCCCGGATTATATACAACACATCATAAATCTCACGATAATATGATAGTTTGGCTATCAGTTTTCTACACTAATTGTTAGTTGCATAACATAACTTTTCTCGTTATTCAAAGTTTCAGTTACGACTTTTGGAAGACTGTTGAAAGACATGGTTTGGTGCTTGGTGATTACCATTTCCGCAGACCTCTCCATTAATTATTAAAAATAAACCAGTCTACTGTTTTTTTTATCGTATAATTTACAACAGTGAATTTACTTGCCAAACAAACACAACATAAACACAGCCTTGCCAAATGTTGAGACGGAAAAGTAAATACGGTCTCATATAATCTTTATCAAAATAATCATCCTTTGTCCTCATCAGAGACCGAGAAGACGTAGTTAGCACTGGTACTTAGCTAATCTTCAAATATAAATTAAAGTAGCTAGAATCTAGTCCTAAGATACTTTCGTACTTTTGTTCACTAAGGATCCGAAAACATAATTTATTTTATAGAAGCACCCGTAGCAGTCAATCCTGGAATGTTTTTAGACAATTGTGTTTTGAAGGTACTCACTGTAGTACAGGTAGTACTAAATTGTGCTATATAAACGACGAAAGAAGATAATTTATCTTCTCGAAAGAAGATAATTTAGCTTCTTAAGTTCTTTGTATCAAGGTAGATAATATTGGAAATCGTTTCAAAAATAAAGGGCACATTTTATGTAGGTTTCATTTTTAAGAAAATTGTTTGTCAGGTGTTTTGCAATTACATGTCCATTGTCAACATTCATCGGTGATTTCGATGTCATCACATTCTTTTGGAGCGTTCGTGTCTTCTTCCACACGTACCACCAATTCTTGATCTGATAGTCCTAATTCTTTGATAAATTCATCAAGCAGGCCATCCCAAGTAACATTGCCAAAACCATCCAGCTTTATTAAGTTTTAATAGGTTTCATATTTTAGTCAGATTTATGCGAACCTACACAGCTTATATACAGCTATCTTAAACATTTCTCAAATTCCTTTTACTCCTATCAATAGTTTTTTTTGACCTCATGAACTCGTAAAATGCTGTTTTGAAATGCCGTTTAAGGACTTATTCATATTATCTTCTTATAGTCAGTTGAAAAAGCATTCTTATACCATTTTGCTTCCAGTAAAGGCATTAAACGGCAAACTGGCATTGAGGGAAGTCACTATAAAGAACTACTCAAGTAGGCGCTTCTAATTAACTTCACGTTTTTAGGGGAATTTTTGAGACCCTCGTGATCCATGCAAAAATATGTAGGGTTATGTTTCAGATAATTTGGACGCTGACCCCCCCAAAGCACAACCCCGGCAAAGAGACTCATTTTGTGCCGAAGTAGTGCTCAACCCTAAGCATAAAACAAAAATCGTGATCCAAACTAAACGCCATCTGTGGAAAACAATTTTAAATTTATGTTGGCTTCAATGTGGGTTTAAAACGGCAAAAACAATGACTAAATAGTTTTATAGTAGTCATTGCGAAGATAAATTGGCGTTTTGACAAAATTGTGACTTTTTCCAATCGTCATATTGAAATAATTGAAATTTGGAAAAATAAATGCGCCAAATTTTAAATATAATGCAAATGAACTGTAGATTGTAGACCAATTTTGCCATTCTTTTAGATAAGCTTATTAAATTCCATCAATTTTCAGGAAATTCATGATTAATTTAAAGAATATATTTGTTTTAATTTTCTGTTCTTGTTGTAAATTTGCATAACTTCCGAAGCGCATTAATTTTTGGCTCTTATCGTGCCAATATTCGCCATAAAATTAAATGCTGTTTTTTATGGCAGCCAATAGGTTTTATGAAGGTTCTCAAGTGGTCATAACATCTTTCACTAGAACATTTTCAAAATCTTTATGGTCTGATAAAGATTTTATTAACTTTTTTTCACAACCGTCTATGGCTACCGTGAGCGACTTTGTACAAATTTCGGCTTTCAAAATGCATAGATTGCTATACGGGAGGTTCCGAGGTAGTCCCGCGATACTGGTGGACGATGACTTCAGGTTCCGTTACAGATCTTGCTTACTCCGATCGCGGCCCGAGACTCTCTACCCTTCACGCCAGTTCTGCTGCAACGATGACATGATCTGCGTTATCGCTCTGTTCACCGCGTGCCACGTTTTCTCATGTTGACACATTTTCTGCGCGATATTGTCAAGGTTTAAATCACGCTACTTTCTAGCATTTCGCCTTGTGCTGTTGCGAATCTTGGGCAGTCATATACTACATGTTGCGGTGTATCCTCATTGTTCAAGCAATCAGGGCGGTGTGGAGACACTGCGTGTCCAAAGCTATGAAGATAAGTCCTGAAGTACTCATAACCTGCCAGAAACTGTGTCACGTGGAAGTTCACCTTCCCTCATCTAATTATAAAGCTTAAAAAATCTGTTCTTCAACGTTACTGTTTCTATATGATTATTTTATTTAAAAATTAAATGCACCTATAAAAACCACATGCTTATTTATATCTCTAAATTCCCCTCATTCAAAACCTCGAATTGCTGTATTGCGATTCGCGCCACCACAAATGCCTTTTTCTGCAGCACCCTCATGTCTCAACAAAAGTGAATTGAGTGACAAAATAAAATTGTAAACCAAAAACTTTTTAATTTTTCCACACTCGTAAAATGCTTCGTGCAAATTTCACATCATATTTTCATCGGTATTGTTTCACCCTCGATTTTCCCTGCTCACATCATCGAATAGGCACCTATCTACATCGGTATACAATTTGATGGCTGTCAATTTCCCTTGCCGCTTGCGCTTTGCGTCCTGCGTCGTCATAATTTTGTATTTCCTTTCATCCTCTTTTCTCTTGGCAGCGTGCGAAAAACTTATTTTCATAAATACCCAATTTGTGTAATACTACGGTTTAATTACGTAATTATAGCCAACATGACTTTTCGCTGTCGTAACTTAAATTGAGCGTATTCAGAGTGAACGTATCGTGGGGTGTGGAGTCATTAGGAAGTTCACGCTGAGGGGAGTTACGTGGAGGATTTGCTTGATTTGATTTCTTTTATTAAATGAAGTAATATCCATTCTGCTTTAGGGGAACAGATCAATTGTTTAGTTATAATTTAATCAAAGATTAATTCAAGACTAGCTTCTAATAGTAAAATTTCATAACTTTAACAATTGTCCCCAAACAAATTTACCACACAAGTTTTTCCCGACAGAAATTTTTCGTGGTAAGAGACAATACAGAGAGGAAGCAGACAGGAAATTTGTTTTCCTTTGCCGTGGCATATGTGTAAACCTTTATTACCCTTGCTGTTTCTTCCGATGGAAATATCTCTCGAAGCCATCGACCCGTACAGAAATAATTGATGAGTTTTCCTACGGGCCATGGCAAAAGTCAACCATATATTGCCGACAATATGTATCTGTTACGTGATTTGAATGAATTTTGCACGCCCGAATCGAGATAACCCGTCGTGATAAATGAAGTTCCACGTGATATCGGTCAACTTCAACGTCGTTTTCAGAGTTTTCTTTTCTGACTGCCAAAGCCTTCTTGATGAAAAATATTTGCAACTTGAGCGTTGACTATTTTTCTTCCGTAAAGTCTATTTACATCTAATTTCACGCTGTGACTAGGCAACTTAGATCTCTCGGGGAACCTGTTGATGATTGATGTTTGTTGATGAATGTCCACACGATGGACGTGCACTAATACGCAACTCACTTGAATGAATTTAGAAGTGAATAGGTTCGTATGATTCTAACGCTGTTTTTTTCTAACTTTTGTCAAACACGACCGAATTGATGCACATAAACTAATGCCGAAGAAAATCTTGTTTCCGATCAAGTTTGAAGAATGAGCCCTAGTCAAATGTTAAAAGTCATGGTTAAAAAATGTTAACAAATGACTTTTTAACAGATTACAAAATACGTGAACTAACTACAACATCCAACGGAGCACTATTTTTTAGCCTAGCAGTCTTCAAAAAGTCGTGCAGTTTTCCAGAACGTTCATCAAAGAATATTCCACCTCAAAGATCTCGCCATTAAGCTCACCGGAACATCTCAATCTACACGCATTCCTTCACATCATCAAAGAAATGGTCCGCAATTGACCCCCATTAGATAGTTAATCGTCCGGCATCGATTAAGATGATTGGATGCGATAAAAATAGATTGCTGTTTCCGTTCGCTGACCATGAATGGACCCAAACGACTCTCCCCAACCATATCGGGGCGTCAGTGTCATTGATTCAATCCAACATGCAAAAGACTATCCGACAAAAATGCGATGGAATTGGAAATATTATTTGACTCGGGGGATATTCAACAAGCATCACCCACCTACTATTATGGTTATTATTATTACTCTCTGCTACTGATGCTAGGAGGGATTTCGATTGCCGATATCCTCACATGTAAAACACCGACAGGAACACTTGTGCTCCTGTGGCTTTCCCAAACCGGAGACACGTGTGACATACGCCTCTCGTATTTTACATATAGATGTTTATCGTATATGAAAAATTGTCGAGATTGGGACTATCGCTATTCCTTCTTCTATCCCTACGGTTCCTTACGGTAGGTTTCTTCGAAATCACCCTTTCTTTATGATTTTTTTTTGTGTGAAACTTTTTCGTTGCTCATAGAGAAAAACTGTGAGTTTTTCCCTGTTGGGGAAATCATGAACTGTTGTGCTAATAAACATGAGCCGCACTCGAGAGTCGCTTTAACAACTGTTCAAGAGGGGTTTAACCTTGCTCTTGTTCTGCTATACTTTTTCCGCTAAAGACGATTGGAAGTGTGGCTGGAAAAATAAAAATGCATCCCAAAGCAAGCAATCCCTTCCCGTTATCGAAGCCAACGTGTAGACTGCTTGTCGCCCCAGGCGGAAGACAATTCAATCCCTAGCAGGTCTAAGAGCTGGACTTTGGAAACTCACATGTCCCAGGAGGGGTGACTTGCTAGTAGAAATGGAATTAATTCAGCAACCGGGACAGAACTGATTGTGAGGAAATTGTGCTGAATACAAATGTTTATCCAAAGGCCTATTGATTTGACGAAAATTGCACCGAATTGATCGGGACCTTTTGTTCGTTATGCCAAAATAAGTGAAATAAATTATTCATTAGATGATAATCCTTCGATTGTGTGCTTCCAAGAATGACCGCTTGCACTTTGCCATGTGCGTAAATTCGAATCCTTGAATGACCAGTAACTTAGCGTGGCGTCGATGGGGGCAGTGTTATAGGTATGAGTGCTGCATTCTGAAAACGTCTTCATTAAAAGAGGTGAGTGCTTTACGGGTAACTTTTACAACGGTCTAGAACGTTAGTGTTTTTATGACATCTGTGCATCAAGAATTTTGTTTTGTATTTATGTATTAATGTGAACATTTCTTTCCTTTTATATGAGGCCATATTAAAACGAGTACCCCTTTAGGTATACGGGCGTTATTCTTACTATAACATAACAACTGCGGTACAGTTCAAATAACAACATCCAAGCCATGCGGGCAAAGATTTAAGCAATTTAAAATTGAATCAAATATGGTCCAAGTATTTTAAATTTATTTTATTTGGAGTTTTCCACTAACAATAATATCTTATGGCAATCGTAACTACCCTCTCAGTAAAATCCAAGATCGATGCGGTTGCGATTAAGTTGTCATCTAGTAAACATTCATTTTCTCCGAAACAACTTTTTAATGATTGGTTGATTGATTTAACAGTTTGAAAAAGGGTGGCCCAAAATTTAACTTAGTCAGGAAACCTTGGAGCTCACTCTTCAGACAAATGTTAAAGGTGTTGCATCAAAACTTTTCTAGTTTTCTTCACTGGAAAATGTTGTTTTCAACTAACCCTGTCGAGATCTTTTAAAAACTTCACTTTCTTTTAATATTATGATGAACAGAGATTATAAGAAAAGAAATATTTTATACAATAAGAAAAAAAAATTATCATGTTTCGCTTTATAACTTATTTTATAAATTTTTTGTTGTTTTTGTGCGAATTCTGACTTCCAATCACCAATATTCTAGTTTAATTAAAGTTGGGAAATTTTCTATGAAAAACTTTGTCTTAGACAGAATAGTCCTACAGCCATAAAAGTTATTTTTGATTTAAGGTGGAATGCATAGGAAATATTGACATATTCTTGCTTTTTTTTCTCATAAAGGGTGAACACGAAATTATCGCCACACATTTAGTTTACTATAAAATCACATGTATTTATTGGATTAAAATCAAACAAAATTCAAACATTGGATCAACTATTGGAGGTTGTTTGGTAGAATTCTCGACACTTTCGCTTTACGCCATCCTTAAGAGTTGTATCCGGTTCCTTTTTCTTATGTTTTATCCACTTTTTACACATTTGCATTCTTTACTTTCTCCTTGATCTTTCGGAATTCTAGCTTCATCATGGCCCAATAAGTTTTGATTGGGCGTAGTTCAGGGCAGTTCGGTGGATTTGGTACAGGTGGAAAATTTCCCCGAATTTGTCTCATACCATTTCAAGACGCTGTTAGAATAGAGATATGAAGCTAAATCCGGTAAAAATAGTGGTTTTTATTGTGCTGCTCAAAAAATGGCAAAAAAACCTTTTTGGAAACATTTGGTCTTGTAAGTTTTACCATTGATGGTGCTTGTTGTGACAATAATTTCACATCACTTCCCACAAGTGCAGATAACCTGCCAAATTGGATATTTTGATGCTAATTTTGACATTTTCTTCTTTTTTCGAATGTATATATATATATATAAAATATATATTGTTGCCCAATTCCAATCCACCTTTATTAAATATCTTCCATTCTTTTTACCAACTTACATATACCAAAAATAAAAACAATAATTAAAAAACAGAAATTCGTAAGAAATGACAAACGTCATTTTTATATATGCCTATATATGTGAGCTCTCTGTAAATTTTGCGATTTGACGAAATGGTTTCCGAGCACTTGGCAGCAATATGTTGCTGAGATTTGAGAAAGAAAAGTCAATTTTTACATTTAGCGTCGATAAAGCAGAAACAGTGACGGATAACCCTAATAAATTTCGTATGGTTATTTTTCTTAACGACCTACTTGGGGTACCATCCAAACCATTAAACAAATGGTTGGAGGATTTGTGATATCGTTCGTTTAAGGTAATTTTTTATCAGGGAATACGATAAGACCCTAGTCCGATTTTTATACAAATTGGTCATGTTCGGAGGTTTGTATTTCATTTTCCTGTGATGTAATTCACAGCTTGGCTGTAGCCTTGAAATAACCTGAAGCATCTGGTATTTTGCTGATGAATTCAAATCGGATAGTTCATAATAACATGTTTTTTTCATTTGCATGGAAAAATAGTTCATGGAATCATACATTGCATTTTCATAACATAAACACAGACTATATTTACGAAATATTGCAAAATTTTGCTCATTTTGGAGATTAAATTATTTCTCTTTTGGACGTCCAGACGTGACATGACAAAACTTTCGGACAACAGCTTTACTTCCGTTAACGTGACCACCGGCGCTATCCATCCATATCCTAATCCTATCACTAACATTTATTTTCAAATTGAGAAAAGTTAAACCTGATGCCTTGCTATAAAACTTCTAAAATTTATCAAAGCTCTTACCCAGGTTGCTATTAAACCGTTAGAAATGTATTTTGATGCAAGACACTTTTAACAAACTTGAGCTGAAAATGAACCAAATGGTTTATTTCATGGCATTGAAACGCCATTCAATTAGAGAACTGCCCTTTGTGATATAGCTTTTAAATCTGAACTTAAATTTAACTTAATCGCGTTGCATACTACAACTCCTGCAGGCGGCGCTTCATATTACGGAAAACGAAGGGTTGCTGTTTTCTCTTCTGTTTGTATAGCTCCTTTCTTCTCGTCTAAAACCATCTGGCACACTTCGTCAAACCAAATCATTCCACAAATCCGATGACACCAGCTCCCTCTCATCCGAAAACGTTGCCTCAAAAAAAAATCTAGAATTGTCTTGAAATCTATTGCCGAAAATGCCGGGAACCCAAACAACCTTCATAGACGTTCAAGAGATAAGGATAAGGAGATAAAAGGAGAGTTTGAGTATTTTTTGTGTGTAATGGTTATATATATTCAACATAGTTAACCATTGATTATCTGTGATATCAACAATAGTTTGACATAAATTCAGATTTGCTTTGTAAATCAGGCTGAATATTTGCCTGAATTTTGTTATATAATTGATGTATAATATGATATCCAATCAAGGTCGTTTTCACACATTGCAATGGTAGCCAAATTAACTAATGCAACATTGAGCATTGAATTACTATGAGAGCTCGAAAATATTGTTAACATTAAAGTCGCCAACATGCCCTATGTAAACTCAGTTAGAATTGTTTTATTTCAGCAACGATATCAGCTAAACAAGAGCAAATGCTTTTTATTGAAATGACACACCTCGAGAATGCGATAATAAAACACATTAGAACACTTCAGCTGTCACTCCCAGTCCATAGCGCGACACTTCGATGCCTTTTTGCCATCGATATAGTAACTTTTGATGTTCATATAAGATTTAAAAGCCTTGATGCGACAGACCAACAACAACGACGGTACACACAATAAAACGGCATTACTTGGTAATCTTTTTATGGGACGATTATGAGGGAAGTAAAACGTGCCCTCTACATCGTCTCTTTCAGCCAGGATACAAAAAAACGAGGCAAACGGCATTACCACCACCGGATTAGGTTTCCAAAAGTCAGTTGCCATTGGTTTGAACTTCTTGAGGAGGGTATCGTTTGCACTTTTTACTCCGCAGAACCAAGGTGAGATTCCGCTAGAGGTGATGGTGGCTGGTTTTCCTCCCAGGAGTATTGTCAGCGAACGAATCGTCGTAGGATTGTAGGAAACGTTGCTTTGGGGAAAATTTGCGCCTCGGAGAGAAGAAAAATGGATCTCTAGAGAATAAACCAGGAAGAAAAATTGCAAATTTATGAAAAATCCAAACAATCACAGCGTCAATCGGCGTGCCGCTTGATGGATTTATTACTTCCTAAGGCTGCCTTGTAGGGGATATCAATTGATGTGCGATAAATATCTGATAACTGGTCGAATGATAGCAAGGTATGACAGAAAAATGTCTCACTGCCTCCTTACCGCTAGTTGATGTCGATGTTGTCCACGGTGAAGTTTTGAAAGGCCAATGCCATACTTGAGGAAAATAGACATGTGTATACGTCAGTTTGAGAATTCACAAAATCTACCGCATTTTGTTCCCACTACCGACCACTGCTGTCAAACCATAACAAATCCTTAACGCATAGAAACCATAAATTCCGATAAGGGCTTCAAACAGTGAAAATTTGTCTAGGTTTATACTGAAGTATTGTCTTCATCTTGCAGAGCATGCAGCACATGTACACCATTTGCACCCTCAGTCGCACCCCGCGCAATATGTTGAACATGCCGTCCACATCCCACCCCGTTCCAAAGTGCTATTAAATATTTAAAATAAATGCAATAGGGTTCCGATTGCTGCCGGGCAAAGGACGTACGCACCTTTTTGAATCCCGGAGGTTTGGCGTGTGAGCTGAATAAATCCAATTTAATGTGACTTGTTGCACCGTGCCTATCAAAGAGAATACAACTCACTGCTGGCGCTGGACTAGAGTGTTCGATTTTCCATGTCTTCCGCTAAGAAAAGGTGACGGCTTCTGTTCTTAAAGAAGGGGGACTTAAAAAAATGAACCATAACTGAATATGAACATTTGTCGATTGCAAAGTAGCACAAAAGGCGCGAGATTTTTTTTCTCTCTGCCGTATCATTCGAACTGATAGGATGAAAGGAAAAAGGACTTTTATTTTTATCACCTTCACGGTTCTGCTGTTCAACATTATTAAAAGTCATTTAAACTGTGGAGAAAACGATTCCTAAAGTGGGGTGAAAAATGATAGAAGGAGATAAATTTTGATACGAGAACTGATTTTTTGAATTTATTTTTTCAAATTGGATACTGAGGTAGGATTTGTATTTATATTCAACTATCTTTAAAGGTTAATGATTCGCATAATTTTATTACAATGAGTTGCTTAAAGTATGTGAAATTAAACGTAGATTGTTATTTTCAGACCTTATGTAGCGCGTACTCATTTATTAGTCTTTTTATTTTTTTACATATTGAAAGCAGCATGTTATTCACTATGACCTACATGACGCATGTGGACATAAAGTGATTTATAGTAAACCGACCAAATGATGTTTGCAGAAATACGATTTATGCTTAGGCTGTGTTTCATTTCGTGAATATATAGACTGTTTCAGAAATTATAAGTACACTTTCAAAATTTTAAATGTGTTGTTTTTTAAGATTTGGATTATTTTCTTTGGCAAATTATATCAGCACTGGTGTTTTACATAACATTTTACTCTTTTTCAATCAAAATCTTTAATTATAACCGAGACATCTCACTTTTCCTCGAACATGACCATAAGCTTCTGCAAAGTTGCACTTTCCACCATGTTCACCACTTTTATCCAATCCTTTTTAAATTCGTGGATGTCATCCGCTGGTTTTTCGTATTTCCGTACCTTTGCTTTGATCAAAGCCCGGAAAGTCTCGGTTGGCCCTGCCTCTAGGCAATTTGTCGGACTCATGTCCTTCGGCACGAGACAGACATTTTGGCTTTTGGACCACCCTAGTGTGTCCTTGGCGTAATGACATGATGCCAAATCAGGCAAAAATATGACTGGACCATCATGCTGCTTGATCATTGCCAATAAACTGGGGGCATTCAAGGCATTCCTTGATGTACTTCTGGGTGTTCATTGTTACGTACGGGCTAGATATTTTACCGCAGTCGCATATTGCCCGCCACAGGCAAAATTCTTGCAAAAAATTTCGGTGAAAATGGCCTTCTCAGTTTCAGGGATATCCCTCTCCTTGCGTATAGTGAAGTATTGTGGTCCGGGAAGGGTTTTGTAATCCAATTTCACATACGTTTCATCGTCCATGATTATGCACTCATAATTTCAATACAAAATTGTATCATATAGTTTCTGGGCTCTCGGTTTCACAGGCGCGGCCTTTTTTGAGTTCTTTTTGGGTTTCTTCTGCTTTCGGTATGTCTTGAGTCCAAGTCGTTCTTTTGCACGCATCATGTTAGACGTCGAGGTCCCTATCTTTTTTTGCCACATCTCGAACGGAAGCCGATGGCTTCTGCTTATAGGCATCCCTGAACTTCGTGTCAGTAGCAGGAATCACAGGACCGAATTTCCGATCATTCCTCGGTGCATCTTCAAAAGTACATTGTTCTCCATATTTTCTAACTGCAGTTCGTACGGCTCCGACGCTCAAACCCTCTTCCTTGCCGACGCTCACACTCTCTTCCTTGCCGACGGTCACACCATCTTGATCGATTATCTTCAATTGCGGA
The DNA here is from genome assembly GCA_024533555.2 of Aedes koreicus. Taxonomy (NCBI): domain Eukaryota; kingdom Metazoa; phylum Arthropoda; class Insecta; order Diptera; family Culicidae; genus Aedes; species Aedes koreicus. The sequence continues at coordinate 98,270 of JAHHFK020005705.1, read as the reverse complement.
CATTTGACAGACTTTTTCCTGCATTGAAAATATGAAATTTCATGTAATCAGTTTCCATATTGGATTGCGAAACTTTTTTTTGTTTCAACGAATCGTTCGTTTTAAAAAGGACCTGTGTAACATTGTTTTGGTGGTTGAAGAAAATTACAGAACCAAAATGGATTGTATGATTGATATGGTTTCGCAAAGTTGTACATAACATTGTTTTGCAACCACGCCTCGTAAGAGGTTATTCTTCCTCATGCAGAAGGACAACGTGCAACACTTTTGTGTTGTGAACAGTACTACATTACGCAACTCTTCTGTTTCACTGCCTGTTACGCAATTCGCCGGGCTGCGTAGCTCATTTCTGAGAATTGAATGATCATTTTGCTTAAATTGTCCTCGTAACTATCATACTTTCTGCATTAAGGCTGGATAGACGCCAGGGGTAATGAAAACTGTCGAATAATCTTAGTCTTCGTGTCGGTGGTGGTAAATTTATTCTTTAAAAAAAAAACTCTTTTATGAGGAAAATAAAAAAAATTTCAACTAAAAGATAAGCTTTTTCCTTTGGAACTAGATGGAATCTGCTCGTGTTTACTAGTAGTAATTTAAAAAAGGGTTTCAGTTTTTTATTTTTTTAAAGTGAACAAGTCAACACGAGTGAGTTAAAACAATTCTAGATCTCCAGGTAATGTTTCTCACATATCTTCGACTTCGCTCAGCGTCAATATTATAATTTCTTTTTGACCAGGTGCCTCATACTCTCCAACGATCAGCACCACCTTGAAGTTGCATAGTTCTGATGCCGTCTCAATATCCACTGGGCAAACCGATTCGGAGTGACTCATCTTGGGTATATTCAATCAGGCTTTTCAATGCAAGACTTCTCAGAACTTGATAATTTGTTAAAGTTATACTGGAAAACCAACTTGGATCAAAACGTTTTGTCAGTACTCATGGACGTCCTGTTGCAATCTTCTTAAAGGTTTTAAGATAAAGAGAGAATAAATCTCAAGGCTTTTAGTTGTTGCAAAAAAAATATTATTGCGTTGCAATGCGTTAGTAATAGTGTATTACGTAGATTGCATACGTAAATTTACTACATTGGACACATTCGGACATATTCCAACATATCTACTCCAGGGGAAGTGGCCAGTTTTGGACTTGCACCAAAACCCAACATACGACATCTCAAATCACTAAAAGATTCGACAAGAAGTATAATGGTGAATTAATCAAGAATCCTCGAGCACAATGGATACATCTGGACACATCCGGGTATCCCAGCGGTAGTGACCAGTTTCGGACTTGGACAAAAACCATTAAATCGCCCCAGGAATCGATAACTCCCGGTTGTCTCATGATTAGTGGGCATAACAATTTTATGGATGAGAAAAGGGAGTGTAAATTTCTAGTATGGTTTAAATATATACAGTACTGGACAAAATAAATCATACAATTGGCCTGAAAACGCATTAAAGGTTATATTATTCTCATTTTGACAAATACATTAGTGGCATATTTGGGAATGTTTTACTATTTAGTATGCTAAATACTGAAACTAAGACGTAAATCACGAAAGGTTCTAAGGTATCTAAATATATATATTTTTTCTTGGACAAAATAAATTATATACTGCAAAAACCAGATTTCTCGATGATATTATTACGGAAAGTTTCAATATTTTGGCAGCACTGCCTTCTTTGACAGTTGTTGTTACAGTGCACATGTGATGTTTTCCCGCCGAAATTTGTTCCAAATGTAGTCAAAAAGTTTAAAATGTCCGGGAAACAGATTTCGCTTGATGTCAGATAATTGATGATTCATGATCGTGAAAACGACTTTTCTCTCCGGTATATTGCTAAAAATTATTCAGTTTCACTTACGGCTATGCAACACATATAGAAGCATGATAACCAAGGAATAATGAAAAACTTATCTGGGCAAGGACGTCATCGTTGGACAACACACAGTGTGGATGTCAGCATTGTTCGATTGGCTAAGCAAAATGCAAACTTTTCATCAAAAAAGATTGCTCAATCTAAGTGTTGATATTTATTCGTCGCCGGTGAAGCAAACAAAGATCGATACATTCCGAAGACAATGAAGCATATATATATATATATATATATATATATATATATATATATATATATATATATATATATATATATATATATATATATATATATATATATATATATATATATATATATATATATATATATATATATATATATATATATATATATATATATATATATATATATATATATATATATATATATATATATATATATATATATATATATATATATATATATATATATATATATATATATATATATATATATATATATATATATATATATATATATATATATATATATATATATATATATATATATATATAAATACATATAATTTTATTATTTTATTATATTTATATATTAACATTAATTATTTATTTATATAATTAATCATTTATTTATATAAATCCATTCTATATCATTATAAATTTATTATATATTATGTTATTTTTTTTTCTTCATTTTGGACCCATAGGCTTATAAATGCTTCACTGTTATTAATATAAGTACCATATATATCGACTTATTTTGAGAAATTTTGGAGGTCCCTTTTGAAAACTGGTTCGGAAACCAACTACATTTTTCAACAGGATAACGATCCCAAGGAACACCGCGATAAAAACTACTGCGTTCTTGAAGTCAAACCGAATCTCAATGCTCGAATGGCCTCCCCAATCCCCTGAATTGAATCCGATTGAAAATTTGTGGGGTTCTCTGAACGATAAAGCGGACAAAACATCGGTAACCAACAAAATTAACTATTTTCAAGCTCTCAAAACGGCTTGGGAACATATTGATCCGGAATATCTCAAGAAACTTGTCGAAAGTATGCCGCGTCGATTGGAAGCAGTTTTAAAGGCTAAGGGTGGTCGGTGTATTTAAGGTTGAAGAATAAAATCATAGGCATAACCGTTTACTAAAAAATCTGTATGATTTATTTTGTTTTTTTTTTTATATGCCGCCTTAGCAATAAATTATTTTATATCGAGCACATTCCTACATTTTTTCTGCCGGCACAATTTTGTCGTATAAAAATACTTTCTATGTCCATAAGAATCATATCCTCTACCATTTAAATCAGCTGAGATTTTTAAGAAAATAACAAAATATATGTGGTATATGATTTATAAACTGAGATAAACAACTTTTTCCAATTACTAAAACTCTAAACAAACACAAAACACACGATGACTTAAACAGAACAAACAGGTAAAGCAAACAACAATTTAAGACTAATGTAAACGTAAAAAATAACTAAATGAGTTTCATAAACTTTAGATCGCATAAAGCTAAACCATTTTTTAACATGTAATATTTATTCATTCTACCGATTTTTCTTAAGCGATTGTATAGGTACCTTATACTATTGTCGCTATTTGTTATAATATTCGCTATAATTTATTATAAAAGTTAAGCGAAGAGAAAAATCTACAACCGAGAAACGTATGTTAGGGAACATTCTTTAAGTAAGTCACGCTTCAAGTGGATTTTGGAAACTGTGGTGATCAATATAAAAGAAATATTGGTGTTTATACAAAATACATAATGAAGAGGGGGGATCTGTGCTGGGAAAATGGCGTGACTTGTTTAATGCACGTTCCATACTCAAACTAAACACTTTTGCTGGCACAACATTTGAATGCTCGCATTTTGAACAAAATAGATTCTTACCCATAACTAACGGATGGCTTAGCAACGTTAATTTTGGACTTATTTAGTTGCGAGTGCATGAATCTCAATACAAATCACATCGAAAATTCTCATTTTTACAAATGAACAAGTGTAATCATTGGTGAGATTAATCTGATTATAAATATATTATTAAAATCCTATTTTCAATACTAAATACGAGCCTGGTTTAGAAATTTTACGGTTTTAAATATAGAAGTGTATTCAAATGATCGGTAATGTTTACATGCCGGGCTTATTGTATGTAAAAGTAATCTCGGAATAGGCGTGACTCTCCTGATATGTTTTGTCGTGCTCAAGTACTATTAGTGAGATTAGTTCGAGGGGGCGACCCCGGCGTAGTAGTTCGCATCCATACCTCTCACGTCAAAGTAACGAGTTCGAATCTTATCCCCGGACAAGTTACGAAAATACCCAAATGGTATTTGAGTGACTACGACGGAAGATGAACCAGCCCAGGGCTGAAAATATCGATAATCTAGGCACTAAAAAAAAACTAAAGATTAGTTCCATAGTTCTAGTTTTAAAGAGTGTATTCGATAAAAATGGCACACCGAAAATCCTCTATAACTTTTGAACCTTATGAGTAAAGAACTTGAAAATTTGAGCAAATATTATTCATAGTGTATTGTTTACATCTGTCAAGTTTCGTAGTCTTTCATTCAGTAGCTCCAGTTATGTCGTCGAAACAAGAAATTGTTCGTAAAAAAAAGTGTGTGCACTTACAATTAAAATCCCAAAAGCTTGGAATTGCAAATACAACTGTGTCTCGTGTAATAAAATGAACATTCAAAGAGCGTCTGAGTGTCCAAAGGAAGGAAGGGAGTGGTCGTAAAAGTGGTCCAATAGACAGTAAAATGGCCAGGAAAGTGGTACAACAGTTCAAGAACCGTCCAAAAATATAAATTCGAGATGTCGCTAAGAAGTCCAAGGTGTCAGTCGATTTTGTGCAGAAAATCATTAAGCTTGCTGGGTTACATGTTTACAAGGTGCAAAAAGCCCCAAACCGGAATGAAAAGAAAAACATCACTGCGAAAACCCGCACCCGGAAACTTTACACGCATTTGGTGATCACCAAATCGTGTTGCATCGTGATGGATGACGAAACTTACGTCAAGGCCGACTTTCGTCAACTTCCAGGGCAAGAATATTTCGTTGCCCTTTGTTGTTCTAAACAGAGCCGGAAGAAGAGAGTTTGGTTTTAAACAACAAAAACACTGGGAAAATCGGTTGTACAAAATTTGATGGGTGGAGTGAAAAGGAGGGTTCGGGCATTCGGGATGGGAGATGAAGTTGAATAAAACAAATTTTGTAAACCATAACTCATTAGTAGTTTTTTATTCCCTGCAATTTTCAAGAAAATCAGATAATCGATTTAATTTTGGTGAGTAACTATATGTGTGCCATTTTTATCGAATATGTTTATATATACAATCCAACGCCCACCGTTCGGCAGTGTTTTTATCGAAGAAAACTGTTTGCAGTCAAACGAACTGTTGTCTGATACGACAAACATTTTTACATATGAATACAATCACTTAAGTGTTTGGATAAGCAAATGTACTGATTAGTTGTTGTTTAAAAATTGGTATTCAAGAACAGTCAACAGTGTTGAAGTCGTATTTTCCCTTTTCCCAATCCTCGATGAAACATAGATTGAAAAAAATATTTACACTAACGCTCGTAATAAAAGAAAGGAATACTTGGTGTTCTAAACAGTCTAGACCAGACCAGGTACCGAACCTAGATACCTCCAGCATCCCAAGTAACAATTTTAGTTTTATTCCAGCCGTATAGCACTTCTCCCTGCTCTGTCGATAAAGCTACAATCAAAACTGTTTTGTCTACCAACACCTCCTCTCTGCTTCTTTAAAGCCGAAATTTGTACAAAATGGCCCACTCTATAGACGGTTGTGAAAACAAGTTTATAAAACCTTTATAAGAACAAGAAGATTTTGAAAATGTTCTAGTGAAAGATGTTATGACCACTTGAGTACCTTCATAAAACCTTTTGGCCGCCATGAAAACCAGAATGTGGCCAAGTGGCCACAGCTGTCAAACTTCACTGTGAAATCGAAGTTGGTTTTTGTTGTTCTGCTTTGTTCGATTCTCTGCTCTTCTGATTCATTTAGCAGTAAAAAAAAGTCTAGTGTTACGGGAAATTTTGTTTGAAAGCAAAATATCCAATACAAATTGCGTTTTCTACAGCGTATTATGCTCCAAATTATATGCGTATTTATTTTTATGGTGAATATTGGCACAATAAGAGCCGAAAATTAATGCGCCTCCGAAATTATGCCAATATACAACAACATAAATCAAATTAAAACAAATACATTCGATAAATTAATTATGAATGTCCTGAAAAGTGCTTGGAATTGGATGAGATTATCTAAAAGAATGCCGAAATGAGTCTCCGATCTACAGTTTATTTGCATACCATTGAAAATTGGATGCATTTATTTTTCCACATTTCAATTATTTCTTATATATCAATTTGGCAATTGGACAAAAATCACAGTTTTGCCATAAAGCCAATTTTTCTTCGCAATGACTATTATAAAACTATTTGCTCTTATGGTGCCTTCCTTCAATGCCAATTTGCCGTTTCGTGCATTTACTGGAGGCAAAATGGTTTTCAAATGCTTTTTCAATTGACCATAAGAAGATAATATCAATGAGTCCCAAAACGACATTTCAATACAGCATTTTACGAGTTCATAAAGTCGAAATAAAATCTTTAAAAGGAATTTGAGAAACAAGGTTTTAAAGGTTTTTAAGATCGTTGTTAACAAGCAGTGTAGGTTCTCATAAACCTGACTAAAATATGAAACCCATTGGCACCTCTTGGTGACATAATGAACCCAAATTGATTTCAAATGGCTTTCATAAAACTTTAATAAAACTAAATAAAGCAGGATTGTGTTATCAATATTACTTGGGATGTGTTGCTTTGTAGCTGTGACTTTAACGACCATAGGCGTAGCCAGAAGGGAGCAGGGTGGGGCCGTTGCCCCCCTCTACCTTTTGATTTTATTTTCAGATTTTTAATGTTTGATTCAATTTTTTATTATTTATTTTTATTGTTTGTGAGATTGTCCCTTTACCTCAATGAAAAAGTGCGAAGTCGCCTCGATTAAGTTGTAGCAAAAAAGCGCAAAAAGCGGACATCCATGAGATTTTTTTTAAATAGTAAACCCAACCAAGCTAACCTAGCGTATCTAAAAAAATATCTCTAGTAATGTTAACTATGATTCAAGCATTGGTTGGTTTTTTCCCGCTAGCTGAAAGTGGAAAAAGCTATGCTCAGTTCAATTTTCAGTTCTTGGCAAACAAAAAACGTAATATTTTAACCAATGTTATAGCTTTCGGGAGTCAAATAACACCAGTTTGAGAAACATAATTCATAATTCATAGTTAGAAAGTGTATCAACGGAAAATGTATATTTGAACTATTCATGATATGGGCCAAACAGATCAATGTTACCCCGCTGATCATTAATATCCCGTTTTACGGTACTGTAGTTTCGTATTATTGAGAATATATGTTGATCATATCTTACAGTTTGATTCAGTATTTTGAAATATTGTTTCTGTATCCAAGAGATATTAATGGAGCACATGCTACGATATAATCCAGGTGAACCGAGACGAATCGTATCCAATTTTCAGACCAGTAATTTGATAAGCGTGTGAGAAAGCAAGACAGCATGCTAATCAGTGCGAGAAGTTGCAGTGGTCTTATCCTATTTAAAGATGGGTCACCCAGAAGAAAGCTACTATTAAAGTCGATGTTCATTACTTCTCATTCAAAATTTGATTTCGGAAAAGTGCTCTGCTGGTGAGTGCACATTGTGTGAATAGCGCAACGATTTTTGTAAATTATTAGCAGTTCTTTGATTTATTGTTATATAGTAGTACCATAAATGTAATTAAAAGAAACAAACGAACAAAACTGAATAAATGCCGCTGCAATAACCACGAAGAGAAAATTATGCAAAATGATGGTTTTTCTCGAATTTGAAGAACAATTTTAATAACATTCAATAATACACCGTTTTTGTTTTATACTACTCAGATACACTCCACTTGATACGACGGCACTATGCCATCGACACTATACCGTTTCGACAGATCGTGTTTCACTTGGATCATATCAGATAAATCGGTTCAAATTTCAAAACGCAGATGCACCAGTGTATCTGAACTATTTTAAAAATATTGAGGAGTAGCAGATAGAACGCATATGAATTCTTTTTTGTGATTGATGAATAAAACTTCCTAAATTATTTCTTATTACCCGTGTATTAAGAATACAAGTAGCAACAATTTATCACAAAAATCACAGCTTGCTTACAATCGCAACTTACGTCGGTTTGTAAAGTTATGTATGATTTTCCTGTTTAGATAAAACAGAGAAAATAATTAAACTGAAGGTAAGTTAAGAGGACACAAACCATAAGCTATAAACCACCAAAACTCAAAATGTTTGTTTGTTAACAGCTAACCACTTATTATTTGAACAACCATTAAAAAAATTATATTGAAACGGTGTGAGCACGGTGAGTAAAAAAACGATGTTTTTGCGGTGTTGCTTTGTCAGTATATGCACTGAAAATTTATTTTCGTGAATTAGCTTCCCCTTGTTTCGTAAACATGGATTTTGTTCATAGAATAAATTCCTCGTAATTTGTATGAAACATTCCTTATGCTTGTCATCTGGTGAAATGCTGTCATTACACCTTTCTGTACAATGCACGAAATGAATTTTGTGAAGACCAACCTATCACTGCTTTTCTTCAATCGTACTCATACATGTTGGTTTTGCTGTTTGGGTGGGCTGGAATCATCGATTTATCCCAAAATAAAAATTAAAGCGCTATCGAGAGTTATAAGTTCATACTCATTAATCAAGTAACTTCTAACGAGTCACCATGGCTTAGTGAGATCAACCACGGATTCAATAACAAGTCTTCCCAAAAATACAGGTTCGAACCTCATTTCAGAAATATTAAAAAAAAATTCTGAGCAACTCCTGCAACTCCAACTAATGCTTCGTGCTTTTAACAGTTATGTAACAGCATTGCGGCATTGAATATGAAGGTACAAATCAATTTCGGTGTAGAAAGGCAGCCCTAAGTTTGCACCTTTAAACTGAAGAAATGATCCATGAAAAATTGAAATTCGTTCCATAATAAACCCATAAGGCTCCCATGAAAATCCATAAAAAAATTAAAATGATCAATAAAATACAGAAATGTGATCCATACTTTATATCAATTTTAGCAATAAAATGTCAAAAATGTACCGTTATATATCTAGGGTATGATCGATAAAAGTGTACCGATTACTCATAAACATATTGCAAATGTGCCATAAAAGATTCAATATCATTCCTTAAACTTGTAAAATTGATCCTTAGAATGTAACGTTTGTGAACTAAAATATATGCACATGATCAATAAATTATTGAAAATATTCCATAAATAAATCGCCAATGATCCATTATAGGTTTGAATAAAGAACCATCAACATCTAAGTATGGTTCATAGCAAATCAATTTTGTGTACTTAAAATAATATGTATGATCCATAAATTATGCCGGAATTATTCCAATTTTGGGTTTATATTTTGTTAATTTTAACTATAGGAAAATTGATCCTTGACTGCGCTACTACTCAGATTTATTAACATGTCCGTTCCTCTAGCTATGCGGCTTAAATATTGCTGTAAAAAAAGGATCACTTTGAAGATGATTTTCAATTTTCTGAAAGCTGACTTACTTTTGTGCTCTCACGTTCTTTTACGACCGCAACTGCGACACATGTTTCCCAATAAATTTGGTAAAGAGCACTCGTGCACGTAAAGAACTACGGCAGCCCTAAGTTTGCACCTTTAAAACAGAAGAAATGATCCATGAAAAATTGAAAATCGTTCTATAAATACGCATTCTTGACCCATAAGACTCTGGTCAAAACCCAAAAACAAAAAATGAAAAAAACAAAAAAAAAAAAAAAACCCAAAAAAAATACAAATTTAAAAAAAATTAAAAAAAAAACAAAAAATAAACGTAAAAAACAAAAAAAAAAAAAAAAAACTTTCGGATTTCCCATTAACATATTGCAAATGATACTTAAAAGGTTCAATAACTTTCCTTAAATTTGCAAAATTAATCTACAGAATGTAACATTTCAGGACTAACATATGTGCATATCATCCACAAATTATTGTAAATGTTCCAATTAATAAATTGCCAATAATCTCTAATAGTTTGTTTAAGAAATCATAATCAAAAAACTACAAGGTACAGCCCAATGGGGTTGTGCGCAAAGGTGACGTAGGACTACGCAGCAATCTAATTCCCATACACGTCAGGGCCATCCGCTAATTGATTTAAGTCAGTCCTGAAAAGGGCCAAGACAATTCTATTGTACACTCTCTAGAAAGCATTTGGTGGCTCTTAATTATGATACGGCCCCGGTTGTATTTTCTACGATGGTTGAGAAGGCCACTATCTCTAACGCGTAGAAGATAGTTATGGATCTGTTGGTTCATTGGTTGTTCAACACGCTTTGCTATTTACTCAAGGACGCGGCGTTTAGAGCAATGCCATGTTCAGCCGGGGCGCGGTAATGGAAATTTCAAACAGCACAAGAGAAAAATTCATCCAAACGAACTCTCCAGTTGGCAAACTAATTTGGTCGTCCTGAAAAGGACGGATTTGGTTGACGGGGGAGAAACAGTTCGCGATTGAACTTGGGCTTTCTCTCTTGGTTCATCTCACGAGATGATTGATTCTTGACTCGTTATCACGGGCGGCTTTATCCCGCCAACTTGTAGGCTTCAGCAGCCATGTTTCTCGCAGCGAGGTTGACGGGAGCATCGGCAACAACAGCCAATCGCACCAACGTCTCTCTGGGCAACGACTGCTCGCCGCCGCAAACTGTGATCCTACAGCCACTGCACAGCTTAACGACTGTCGTAAGACTGAATCAAAATGTTCTGCTAAAAGCTGTTAGGTAAAAGCATCGGATGCTAGTGCACGAAAGAAGGCGGTACCAACGAAGGCAATGTGTTACAAATTGCTTCAAAGGGGACGAACTTCAATTATTGCGCCACAATAATTAGTTTTAATTATTACACGCAAGACGGATGATTTTCTTAACCGAGAGTTTCCTAATTTGCTTGCCACCGCCAGCAACTAATCCGCTATGCATACCTAGGAACTACAACGAACTCAACCACATGGTCGGTCTGAAGTGACGCAGTTCGGCTCGAATTCCGTTCGTTGGTTGTTCAACCTTCTTTGTCATTTACTACGGGACCCGACGTTTAATGAATGCTATGTTCAGCCGGGGCGCGGTAATTGAAATTAATTTCTAACATCACAAGAGAAAATTTCAACCAAATAAACTCTTTAGTTGGCAAACTAATTTGGTCGTCCTGAAAAGGACGGATTTAGTTGACGGGGGAGAAACAGTTCTCGATTGAACTTGAACTTTCTTTCTTGGTTCATCTCATCTTCATTGCGGGTGGCCATCTGCAGGTGACGTGGGATGATTGATTCTTGTCTCGTTCAACTCGTAGGCTTCAGCAGCCATGTTTCTCGCAGCAAGGTTGACGGGAACATCGGCAACAACAGCCAACTGCACCATCGCCTCTCTGGGCAGCGACTGCTCGCCGCCGCCTACTGCGATCCTACAGCCACTGCACAGCTTAACGACGATCGTAAGACTGAATCAAAATGTTCTGCTAAGAGCTATTAGGTAATGGCGTCGGATGCTAGTGCACGAAAGAAGGCGGTACCAACGAAGGCAATGTGATACGAATTGCACCAAAGGGGACGAAATTCAGTTATTGCGCCACAATAATTAGTTTTAATTACTGCACGCAAGACGGATGATTTTCTTAACAGAAATATGCCTTATGTACTTGCCATCACCAGCAACTAACCCGCTATGCACAAGTAGGAACTAAAATGAACTCTACTAAATGGTCGGTCGGACGTGTTGCAGTTCGGCTCGCATTATCCATGTTAGAATTTCCTTCGTTGTTTGTTCATTTACTCCGGGACGCGGCGTTTCAAGCAATGCTATTTGCAGCTGAGGCGCGGTAATTAAAATTTCCATCATCACAAGATAAAAATTCAACCAAACTCTTTAGTTGGCAAACTGATCTGTTCGCCCTAAAAAGGACGGATTTAGTTGACGGGGGAGAAACATGATTCGCGATTGAACTTGAGTTTTCTTCTTGGTATTCTTGGTTTATCTCCTCGTCGTTGCGTGTGACGTGAGATGATCTTTGTCTCTTTGTCACGGATGGCTTGTTCCCGCCAACTCGTAGGCATCAGCAGCGAGATTGACGGGAGCATCAGCACCAACAGCCAACTGCACCAACGCCGCTCCGAGCAACGACTGCTCGCCAGTACACCCTCCATGGTGCTAGCTGCCGCCAACTGCGATCCTACAGCCACCAGCCACTGCGCAGCTCCACGACTGTCGTAAGACTGAATCAAAATGTACTGCTCAGAGCTATTAGGTTATGGCGTCGGATGCTAGTGCACGAAAGAAGGCGGTACCAACGAAGGCAATGTGATACATATTGCACCAAAGGGGACGAAATTCAGTTATTGCGCCACAATAATTAGTTTTAATTACTGCACGCTAGACGGATGATTTTCTTAACAGAAATATGCCTTATGTACTTGCCATCACCAGCAACTAATCCGCTATGCACAACTAGGAACTAAAATGAACTCTACTAGATGGTCGGTCGGACGTGTTGCAGTTCTGCTCGAATTATCCGTTCTAGAATTTCGTTTGATGGTTCAACGTGCTTGTCATTTACTCCGGGATGCGGTGTTTAATGAATGCTATGTTCAGCCCGGGCGTGGTAATTAAAATTTCAATCAGCACAAGAGAAAAATTCAACCAAACTCTTTAATTGGCAAACTGATTTGGTCGTCCTGATAAGGACGGATTTACTTGACGGGGGAGAAACATGGTTCGCGATTGAACTTAGGTTTTCTTCTTGGTCTTCTTGGTTCAACTCCTCGTCATTGCGGGTGGCCATCTGCAGGTGACGTGGGATTCTTGTCTCGTTGTCACGAGCGGCTTTATCCCTCCAACTCGTAGGCTTCAGTAGCGAGGTAAACGGCAGCAACTGTTCGTCAGTGCACCCTCCAGGGTGCTTGTTGCTGCCAACTGCGTTCCTTCAGCAGATTTATGCACAGCTTCACGACTGCCGTAAGACTGAATTAAAATGCGAAGGTGTACCCGTTATATAACATTCATGACTGCCTAGGAGACTTTCCTTACTTGAATATGAAGTCTGTGCTAGGATTATACTGTTCATTTGGTAAATTTACTCTGAAAAATTGACATTATAAGACATCACCTTTTATTTACGTTATTTTCAATAGCCTAATTTTGATAATTAATCAATTTAGATTTTAAAATTGATGCGTAGAAATATTCCAGATAGATTGGTGCAAAAATTTTGAAAATCGGTCATGAAATGAATTATTTATTAACGTTCAAAACCTAAGCATATTTCGTGACGCTCCAAATTTTTGTACTCGCAACGTGTACCCCTGTATTAAAAACAAAGACGTAGTCCTACGTCAAAACCAATACCCCCCCCCCCAAAAAAAAAAAAATCAATGATAAATTTTTCAAATTAAATTATACGATCCCCCCCCCCCCCCCCCCAAAAAACATTTTTCCCCCATCCCCCCCACCTCACCGCCACCCCTTTCCCCCCCTCTCCACCCCACACCACGCCCCCCACCCTTAACAATTTTCCGAACCTAGAACGCTTCTAAATCTAGTAGTAACGCAGTTAGGGATCAATTTTACAATCTTTATGGATCATAATTATAAAAATAGTGCCCGAATCTGAAAAAATGCAGGCATAATTTATGGATCATACTATATGGTTTAGCGGACACCACTGATTTACTATTTATCATTTCTATAAGCTAATGGTTCATTATTCATCACTTTATGGATCATTGGCAATATATACATGGAAAATTTCAATTACTTTATGGAACATGCGAATATATTTAATTGCACAAAGGTTACATTCTAGGGATCAATTTAACAAGTTTAAGGAAAGTTATAGAACCTTTTATGGCACATTTGCAATATGTTTATGAGTAATCCGTTCACTTTTAAATATTATGCCCTAGATATAAAACGGTACATTTTTGACATTTTATTGCTTAATTTTATATAAAGTATGGATCAGAGTGATGAATTTTATGGATCATTTCATTTTTTTTATGGATTCTCACCAGAGTCTTATGGGTCAAGAATGCGTTTTTCATGGCACTATTTTAAAGTTTTTATGGATCGATTTTTACTTTTTATATGCAAAAGTACGTTTAGAAAACAAATAAATTTTTTTTTTTTTTTTTTTTTTATTAAAAAAAAAATAAAATTTAATAGGGGGGGGCCGGGGGATTTTATAAAAATAATTATTAATAACTCGTTGGCGGTCGCAAAAAAACAACCATCTGTAATATAAATATTTTTTTACTTAACAATACTCTTTGGTTTTTATCAGGGTTGTTTTTTAATGGGTTTGTTTTTGAACTTGGGGGGAATCGGGTTTTTTATATTTTTTTTTTTTCATCCCAGATCAGTCTAGAATAGTTTAATCTTGTTGCCTACTGTAAAATACTTTGGGTGAGAGCAGAAAAGTTAATCCATCGGTCGTTCAGGTGGATTGTCACAAAGTGAGGGCTCGATTCCCGCTCCAGCCGACGGAACTCGATAATGTCCCTACTATATGGGTCCACCGGGCGTTGTGTTGTCTGTTGTATAATGTTAAGTGTTCAGTCTGTGCAGCAACTGGTTGAAGACGGTGTAATTCTCTCTCTCTTTCTCTCTCTCTCTCTCTCTCTCTCTCTCTCTCTCTCTCTCTCTCTCTCTCTCTGTCTTTAAAAAAAAACTAAGCTTGCAGCCCCCCCCCCCCCCTATTCGAAATCCTGGCTACGCCTATGTTAACGACTGATCTAAGAAAGGATCTATGTAAAACCTTGCTCAGGGCTCATCAGTAAACATGACTTTTTTATTTTTCAAAATAAAAAATAATAATAATGCAATCCATAAATTTCTTGATTCGACAAAACCACCCTCAGAAATTTTAAATCAGAAGCGCTTACACAGAAAAAAAAACTAAAAAACTAAATTTCAACAGACGCGTAGAATTGCACCTCGTTAATTGCAAGCCAAATTAAGCATAAACAACGAAATTGTTTGCAATCTTCTATACAAAACATCTGATTTCAACTATATCTGACATGAATTAACATGAAATATCCCATGAATTTATGCCATATCTAGCATTCCCTTTATGTGCATTAGATAACGCAGAATTTTAATGTTTCTTTCAAACTGTGTATGTTGCAAGGTGTTTAAAGTTATTGTCAAGGATATCGGTTAGATCACTACATCGGCCTTATCGCCAACTGTTAAATTTATCTGTGATCTCAACTTTCCTTCCCAAAACGGAAAACGACAGAAACGATATTGTTCCGTGCAACAGCAAAATCCGCATCAGAAATTGATTCAGCATGATTTGCATGTGAAAAATGGTCCCACCGCTGGTGTGTTTTATTAGCATAGCAGCAGTAGACACTTCCTCTTCTCGCTCGCTTGCTTCCTCTTTTTTTTTCCTGGATAAAAGGGGAAAGGAAAAAAAATCAACTGGGACCTGTTCTGCATCCCAAATTGCACCTCCGTGCGCCAGATGGAAAATTTATGGGTACATCTTTTTCAAATAAAACAAGTGAAATTTATTTCCCTCCTTTCTTCCGGCAAATAAGTAAAGTGCGCAGTACAAGATGATTACAGTGTTTATTATAATTGCTTGAGTTGTGTATTTTGCAGTTTATGCTACTGAGGCCGATGATGCCTGTCGTTATGTCGCGAGGGAGCAATTTTTTCACGTAGCTTTACTCAGTTATTTATGAAGACTGTGCTTGCTTCTTGGGTTGACAGTTTTAGAAAATTAGCATCTCTTTGAGCGTTGTGTAGATTTGTTTTAAAGGGAATGCTTTTTGATCTAACGAAAACCACTTTATCTTGCGTTCAGTTTATGGTACGACGAAGATTTGCCACATTTTCTGGGAGTTCTTTTAACCCAATGATGTATAGTTAAATTGAGAACGTAAGTATTTTCAGTAGTTATTGAAATATATCTCTAATAATATCTCTAATCCGGTTAAAACTCTAATAAACTGCGTTAAACACAAAAATGTTAACTAAAGTATATTTTTCTGAAAAACAGCTGTCAAAATCTACTATCAATTCACGATTAAGATGTTTTATTGCTATTATTTCAAAGGAGTGTTTCCAGTAGTATTAAAAAAAATGTATATAGGCATTGTGAACATATTTAAAAAAAAATGTCTGTAAACTGTGTACACCTGACTAAAAAAAGCAATCCAAAGTTTTTAGAATGTCAGTCAGGGAAAATACATATGATAAGAAACAGGTATCCTACAAATTATAAAGATTTTCATATCTGTTCAAAACTAATTCGAATAATTAAAATAGCATTTGTCGAGAGCAGTCCACTAGTCCTTATTGGGACGAAAGGCAAAGAAAAAAAGGCCGGTATTTTTATTGCCTTTGCTTAATCGAATTTACATTTTTACAACATTTATAGCACGAAAAAAAAATTACAAATTCCTTACACTGGTACTTCGCATTTCATTAATTAACGAAAGGCTGGACTCTTAGCACCAACCCAAGAAAAGCATCTTTAATTTAAGAAGCAAATGGCAAAATGTTTGGGAGAAACCCCCGTACTATCCGTTGCCGAACAAATAAGAAGGCAGATCCTGCTTACTAAAACGACAAATTATAGGATTTGAACCCTCCTGTGTGTTAAGAGTAGTGAAAAAAATCGCACCCTTTTTGTAGCATGGAAGAAGATAAAGCAAAAAAAAAAGATGAAAAATTCCTCCATAATTCAGGAGGCCAGCTAGTGTTGTAACGCACCGACAGGAATGTAATATCGACAGCAGTAAATTATGTATCTTTCTTGTCCCATTCACCCACTGCCACCAACCGCCTTCAATACAGGACTATAAATCATCGCTCAAGAAGGAAAAGGAATGCTGCATTTGAGGAAGGGAAATGGGTCTATTTGCCGATTTGGGGGAATCGAATTTGCGATGTTAATTATGATGGGCGACAGAAGGTTAATTTGTACCAACAAATCTATGCCTTGCCAAACTACGAAAAGATAGCACCTTGAACAGCTTTCGAAAGCTCTCTTAAACTAAATTGATATTCTTAACCCGGTTGATTGTTTTAATACTGTTTAAATTTTCGATAACAACAGTCTGGATCTGTGTTTAAACGGTCAGCCTGCCTAGCGACTCATGAAATCAATTTATAATAAAATATTGCAGCGTGTCAAATGGGTTTATGTTTCCCCATGAAAGCAATAACACAATTTAGCAAAACCCAACCGAAAATAGATGGCGAAATTATACGATTATTCCCAGAGCCCAGGCAATTTCACCCACCTCGTGCTGGACACTTTCGCCCGTAATGCGAAGTCAAGTCTAAAGTCACCGAACTGATATTAAACTTATCCTTAAATGGTTTCTGATGGTCATTTATATGTGTCATATTTCATATTTTCCTCTTTCTTTTTTTCTTCTCTGCATCAACAACAGGCTGTACCTCGTATACGTGCCACATACGGTCGAATATACACCTGCTGTCCAGCTCTCCACGCTCGAGTATGCCACCGTAGAAATTGTGAACAACATCCGAGTTCCTTATGCTGGCGATGATGCTCCTGTTGCTCCTGATCGGCAGCAACCCGAGGAAGGGAATGTAGTCCAGCAGCAGCTGAAATTTGGTAGAAAAACCGAACGCATTCTCTCACAATCGGACCCGATAGGCGTCGATCCAAATAAGGAATATCATCTTAAGGAGAGGCTGCTGCGGGAAAATTGGCTCATTAAAGATAACTTTATCGCGGCAACTGAGGTGAGTCAAAAACAAAAACTAATGGTGATCACTTAGTTATCGTAAGCTCTGTAAATATGAACAACACTGTCATTTTTGCTATAATAAAGGGTGTATTCGATAAAAATGGCACACAGAAAATCTTCTGTAACTTTTGAATCGTATGAGTAAAAAACCTAGAAATTTGAGTAGATCTTATCCATAGTGTATTATTTACATCTGCCAAGTTTCATAGTTATACATTCAGTAGTTCCAGTCATGTCGTCGAAACAAGAAATTGTCCGTGAGAAAATTTTGTGCACTCACAATCAAAATCCAGGGGCGTCCCACCGGTGGATTGCTAAAAGGCTTGGAATTGCAAATACAACTGTGTCTCGTGTAATAAGAACCTTCAAGGAGCGTCTGAGTGTCCAAAGGAAGGAAGGGAGTGGTCGTAAAAGTGGTCCAATGGACAGTAAAATGGCCAGGAAAGTCGTACAACAATTCAAGAACCGTCCAAACATGTCAATTCGAGATGTCGCTAAAAAGTCTAAGGTGTCAGTCGGTTTTGTGCAGAAAACCATGAAGCGTGCTGGGTTACATGTTTACAAAGTGCAAAAAGCCCCAAATCGGAATGAAAAACAAAACATCACTGCGAAAACCCGCGCCCGGAAACTTTACACGAAGCTGCTCACCAAATCCGGTTGCATCGTGATGGATGACGAAACATACGTCAAGGCCGACTTCCGTCAACTTCCTGGGCAAGAATATTTCGTTGCCAAGTCGAAGTTCGATGTTTCGGAGGATGTTCGAAAGAAGAAACTATCGAAATTTGCAAAGAAGTTTCTAATCTGGCAGGCGATTTGCGGATGTGGTGAAATAAGTGCTCCCTTCATCACTTCCGGAACAATAAACGGTGCGATTTACACGGAAGAGTGCCTTAAGAAGCGTCTCTTGCCATTCATTAAGAAGCACAAAGATCAACTCTGTTTTGGCCTGATCTAGCATCCTGCCACTACGCTCGAAACGTATTGGAGTGGTACCGAGCCAACGGAGTCAATTTTGTGCCAAAGGATATGAACCCACCAAATTCACCGGAACTTCGTCCAATTGAAAAATTCTGGGCAATTATGAAAACGGAACTTCGCAAACATCCCAAAACTATAAAAACAGAGCTAGAATTGAAGAAAATTTGGGTAAAAACAACAAAAACACTGGGAAAATCGGTTGTACAAAATTTGATGGGTGGAGTGAAAAGGAAGGTGCGGGCATTCGGGATGGGAGACGAAATTGAATAAAACAAATGTTGTAAATCAAAACTCATTAGTAGTTCTTCATTCCCTGAAAATTTCAAGAAAATCCGATAATCAGTTTAATTTTGATGAGTATATATGTGTGTGCCATTTTTATCGAATACACCCTTTAATTTCGATTGGAAAACGAATTATAAATGATCTATGGACATTTCTCTAATAGGAAAAATGGACAGAATGATTCGCTGACAGACAAAATAGTCAGACAAAATGAAGTATCATTTTTGGAATCCTGTCCGATGCTCCGTATTCTCTGCTCGAAAAGCATACTAGAAAAAAAGGTGGGGTTGTGTGCGAAGCACAACGGAATTATTAACGTTGCTTTATCTAATTCACCATTCAACATTATGAGATATTATTAGCTGAATTCCAGCTAGCATTTTTCTCCTTGTTTTTTGTTGGAGACAACTTTACTCGATCGAAAATTTTATTTCCAAAATTGAGTGTCTACCGAGCTCATCATAAGATCTAAACCTTCAACATTCATTATTAATAACACATACTAAATTATGGTTGCAAGATAATAACCAGAGTGGAAATTCGCTGGATTGAACGCGTTTTTTAACAACCGACTTGAAAATCTTCTTTTTATTGTGCAGCAAGAGTAGCTGACTGTATATAAACGTCCACATTAAAAAAAATACAACTTTCCAAACCTGCTGAAAAAAATCTACTATGGTGACCTGCACTGCAAGAAATAGAGAGATTTTTTAAGATGGAGTCAAAATTTAGACTCGAGGCGTGTGACGCTCTTAATTCTATTTCGAGGTAAACAAATGATTTTTACCGCCACAGCAGCAACGCCAACACGTTCAGCTAGGACAAAAGAGAAGCAGCGATTGGCTGGTCCATACGAAATTTATTACGTGCGTTGCACGAAGAAGGTATAATGCAAGCATTTTGCTGATGATAATCTGTACAAATGATTCTTACAATGTATGAAACATTAGGTCAATGTACCAAGGTGTTTACAAAACGAGCGTAAGAGAATTAAAGAAAAAATATTTTCAGTGCATGAAACAATTGTTCTTAAATGTATTGATCATTGATGAGTTTTTCGGTTTTTGATCAGCTACTTCTCGGATTTAGTCTCAACATTTTTGGAAAAAATCCTGTGTTTGAGATTGGCCTAGAAATTCTAGATTGGCTGCGGAGTTCGGAAAGAGTTCACTTATTTTGCTGCCTCAGAGATGTTCAGGCTGTCCATATTTTCTAACGACCATTTGGCTAAGTGGACCAATGCCAGGTTGGACCAAAATATCACCATCATTTTCCGGCTTAAGCTGCAAACTTCCATCAGGTATTTGGTATTGTAAATCTCCCCATTCACAGTAAGTTCCGAGGAAACGAACAGTGTTTTCAACATCCCTTTCTCACTGATGGCCAACCACAGGAGAACCTTCTTTCTGGAACTTAGTTTGGGAGATATACTTGACCTCGCTGCTTAGCTCCTTTGTGGAGGACGTGATATATCCGGACGTCGTTGCCATCTTGGGCAGATATTTTTCCAGCTGCTGCTTCTGAGTGTGGGCATGCTACTCCGAGACGGCCGGCTTGGATCAGTACTCCAGCATAACGATGTCCATGGACCTGTGGTAGTTTTTGACGGCTTCTCTGGTTGCGACGACCTCTCGTTCCAAGGCACGGAAGAATTTCGCCACTTCCCCTCGGATTTACACTTCATCTTCTGCTAGTTTTTCAATCGCGCAGGATTTTCGTTTCTTTTCGATGCCCTTTCCTTTGTCTAGTAAAGTAATGATCTTGTAGATGCCGGATCTCTTTTATCCCATCGACACGAAGTGCCCCACGATGGTGGATATCTTCGCGCCGCGGGCTGCATATGGTAGTAAGAACATACCATCGAACTGAGGTTTTATACTGCTTTCGCCATGACTTCTGGTGATCTCAAACCAAGGTAGTACCAGCGCCGGCCCCACCCAGATGCCACCCGAAACCCAAACAACTCTCGTTCGACTGAACAGACTCAAGTCTTTTTTTACACGGGGGATACGTACCGTGTAAAAAAAAACAGTGTAAAAAAACCGCGTTATTTCGAAAATCATCGTAAAAAAACCGCGTTATTTCAAAAATCGTCGTAAAAAACCGCGTTATTTCAGAAATCGTCGTAAAAAACAAAGTTATTTAAAAAATCGTCGTAAAAAACAGTTTTTATTTCAAAAATCGTCGTAAAAAAACGTCTTATATATAAAAACATTGTTATAACTAATAACTGTGAAAGTGCATATGCATTGTTTCAACGCATATTGCATTGTTAAAAGACAAAATTCATGGTTGTCATTAGTTTATAGCTAAAACAGGATGAACATTATCCGTTTTTATCAGCATTTATGTATTTACAGTCAACTTTCCCTATCTCGATATTGAAGGGACCATCGAGATAGGGAGAGATCAACATTCAGATTGAGACATTCCCAGTTTCAATCGCTTTTACTCAGCCATGTACAAAATTAAATTTTTGGATAATATTTTATTTACGTGTGCATCCAAAATAAGAAAGCAAGATTGTAATATTGACGAGTGCGAGCTTTTTAGTGGAATAACTGTAACGATGATTCAAAGGCGGAGATAAGTCTATTCAATTTTTTTTTTATTTTTAAAATAATTTTTTATAAACAACCCACATCTCTACCACCTCTTTTTTTTAATTATACACACAGAAAAAGACGAACACAGCAAAACAAAAATTAAATAATAAAAAAAAAAAAAAAAAAAAAAAAAAAAAAGAAAAGAAATAAACCCCCCCCTCCAAACAAAAATAAAATACAATTTCCCATGATTTTGTTGCGTTTCTCCTAATGGACACTAACCGGAAACCCCACCTTGGTTTCCAAAATGGCGTCGGACATCGATTTCCGGCCTCTACACGTCGTCTTCGTTCCGAGAATATCCATAATTCTCGGAAACTTTTTCAAACAGACGTATGTCATTTTGTAAACAAAGAGGGGAAGTAAGATTCAAAAGTAAATTTCTCGAAATTCTCAGTACCCTCACATAAAGTAGCATCACAATCATGTAAAGCAATGTTATTCCTTGTGTTGGTGGCCCAAGTTTGCATAAAAGTGCTAAGGGTTTCGAGAAATTTACGTTTGAATCTTACTTCCCCTCTTTGTTTACAAAATGACATACGTCTGTTTGAAAAAGTACCCGAGAATTGACAATTTTCTATAAACCGGAAGTCACCATCTTGGATTCCAAAATGGCGTTGGACATCGATTTCCGGCCTCAAAACGTTGTGTACGTTCCAAAAATACCCATATTGTATGATATTCGACGGCTTTTCACAAACCGGAAGTCACTATCTTGCTTTTCACAGTGGTGTCGGACGTTGCATAATATGTGAACAGTCCCTCCACAGCACACCATTGAAGGCGTAGGTTAACTGAATACCGAGGAAACTAATCTTCTCCATGAGCCACCAAGTATCCAATAATGTTTTTCGCGTTTTTTAACTTTTTCATTGTATGTACATCCTCAGAAAACACTTGGGCTATTTGGTTCTTTAACCGCGTTATTTAAAAAATCGTCGTATAAAAAACCACGTTGTTTCGAAAATCGTAGTAAAAAAATACCGCGTTATTTAAAAAATCGTCGGAAAAAAAACCGTGTAAAAAAATACTTGAGTGTACTTAATTCTCAATTTTGTTTTGCACGTCGGTCAAATTTTAGGATGAGTTTGAGTAGCACGACATTTATGATTGAGGCCCTCCTTCAAAGCCTGTACGTACGTTTCCGGTTTTTGACGTTTTTGGAGGCACTCAGTTTGCAAATCTCACCGTTAATGGTGCCAAATGGGTCACTCCGTTTGCCACAAGTGCATATGACCTGCCAAATATTCTATTCTATTGTATTCTATTTCAAATGATTATTCACCGCCATATACCCTTGAAAAATTCCTGATCCGGTAACTGTTTAAAATCTGCTTTGATGTAGGTCTTATCATAAATGACGCAGCACCGGTATTTCGTTGGAGCTTCGTTTGACGTTTTCGGACAGGTTTTTTAGCAACACTCTGCTGGCGATCGTTCCAATTAAGGAAGTTCTGCACCTTCTACGTTTTCAATCCGGATCGTTTCTTGGGTTCCTGGCTTGTGGTACACTGTCATCGGTTCCTAGAACTTTTGAAGACCCCTTGAGGCGGTCGAAGGATTTTATATTCATCTGTTTTCCCAGGCCGGGATGCGACAACCAATAATTATCGACTCACTCTTTAATAAAGTTGAACCTATCATGCAACATCCAAAATCTTAGGAAAAAAATTTAATAAGAAAACAAAAAGTAGGCATATTGAATGTCCAAGACTAAATTGGCCACACCCAGTTATTTTTCGGATACTACACGAGGAGTAGCCAGTTTGTGATTTGAACCAAATTCCATCTTGTGACACCTTAAATTTAAAAAAAAAACAGAATCTTAAGACAATGGGCGAAATAATATTATGCAAAGTTTTCTCCCAAATTTTCCATCTTTTTTTTGAATTAGATAAATTAAAGCATTGTACTATCAACACAGTTTTAAGTGATTGAAAGTCATTATGTATACTAAAAAGATTGTTTTACGAAGGGAAATAGTGTAATTTATAAAATTACCATGTAACAAGCATTTACAAATGTTTTTTTTTTTAAGTATGGATCCCTAGCAATATGAAAAATAAATAAAAGTGTTAGTTTTTACTAATTATAGAGGATCAAATGTTTTAACCAGATAACTTTTATCAAAAATCTCGTCGGGGGTAGTTTTAAACATCATTTTCCAGAATTGTTGCCATAGAAATATTTTGTTCTATCATCCTTAGCTATCATTTGGAGGTTGAGCGTCCAGATTTCCTAGTGCAACTCTGGACCTCCCTCCTAGATAGGAACTAAATGGAGACAGAAAATGAATCAACTCATTCCTTCCTATACCTATATTTGGACGCAACCGGCAATGGTTAACTATATAAACAGTTGGTAGCATCCACGGCAGTCTTCTGATCCGGGATCTCTGGCACTATTCAATTGAGCTCTGTTGGCTATTTCAATTAAAATGTCTAATTAAATGTGTCAGTTGAATATTGCTTAGTTCAGTTTCGAATAAAGCTTTATTAGAATAAAATCTCATGTGCTGTCGTAGTTTAAAGATACAGTATGAGCTTTGCGGTTTTTAATCCTCTAGAATAAAAATTCTTCCTTCGGGCTTGGTACGTGCCATCAACTTTTGCACAGGCTGCTGATCAACATCACTTAACCTGCTTTTTTCCAGTAATCGGCATATGAAATAACATACAAAGTCATCCTTCTACTCTCGTTAAGTTTTTCTTGATATCCCAATACATTTTGATTTACCTGAATTCCTGGCAGTTTGGAAAGGCATCCCTTACCCAAAGATATCTATTTCATTATCGCGATAGCACTGTTGCGCATTCTTCATTCGTACTGTAGTGGTAGCTCGCCGAATCTGACAAAAACATGACGGGGCCCAAGTGGGACTTAATGAACGGTAATAATCGTTTTTAAAGACATTTCTTGATGTACAACTGTCGGGTCATATTGTAGGTTGTGAAGCAAATTGGAGCCTACGGGTCACAACGGCAGATTTTGCAGAACCTATTTTAAGCATCGTAGCACAAAGCTCTTTTCACAATGTAGAAGGAGATGTTTCGCTCATCACGATGAGGTACCAAGAGTGGACAGTAATGTTTGCTAGATTGAAAGATATGAAGAGAAAGTGTTGAAAGCTCCGTCAGTGTATGGTAGGTTGGAAATAGAATAGAAGTATTGAAAATTGAGCGAAAGGGCATGGGTACAGTAGTACTCGAACCAAGGACGTTATCATTTCATTCTAGCAAACATTACTGTCCACTCTTGGTGCCTCATGGTGATGAGCGAAACATCTCCTTCTACATCATAATCGTTACTCCACGCACGGAGAATAGAAACATAACAATTAGAGTATGTCTTTTCACAAATTGTATGGACACTTTCTCAAAAGTGAAAAAAAACAATCTGAATGAAAAGTTCTACAAAAAAATTCACGTTGGTGCAGAAGACGCAGGATAACATTGTTCTAAAGCATGGACAATTTTCAGAAAATTGTTCACTAATGTCTTACTTACAAATAGTTTAGAACATAGGGTAATGGGATGTAATGTTAGCCTAGTTCCTTGATTCGGCCTATATATCAAATATGTCATAAATTCATCCATAATCGGCAAATTCATGTTGGCATCATGATGATCGATTTATTTTGAAGCAGTTGAGACATTATTCGTCAATTTATAGTTATATACTTGAAGGAGATTTTCGTTTTCTCACTTTTTTTAGCTATCATGATTTCACTGGTTAAGCTGACAGATTACCTTCACGATCTTCAAATGACCCTAATTTGACTAAATTGAATCTATATGCCTTGTAATGCGTTCTAGACATACAAAAAATAGTCACGCGTAATAAATTCACTGTTCACATGGACAGAGATGGCATTTCGCACTAATGTTACGCCAGCGCGTGAGATTTGTACCTTCGCAGAGGATACAACCATAACTCACCGCAGATAATGCAAAATGCTCTTTTATTCGGTGGTAAATAGACAGAGTGAAAGTGTGCGCCAGTGAGGGGATGGCTTGGAGTGAGTGAATCACTCTCTCTTTAAAACGACCGCTCTCACGTGTTCTCATCTGTCTTCGACCATGTGCTCTCGCCTGCGATCGCTGCCGCGTACACCTGGGTGAGAACGCGCCAGTGCTCTCTCTGTGATTCGCTGGTGCGGTTGATATTGAAAACTTCGTCGGATTTGTAAAAAATGTCCGAAAAAAGGAAGCGGGAAGAAACATTCTTCTTTCTTTCCTTGTTAGCGACAAAGCGAATTTGCAATCACTGCTGTATATTAGCAGAAGAGCCCACGCCAGTGAGCTCACTAGGGCGCACGCGTCAGGGAATTTATCTGCATTCACTTCTGTGAATTTGAGAGCTCTTCTTCTCACTCTAGGGCGATCGAGTGTTGTGTGAATAAACACCATTTTTTTACACTCACATGCGCTACCCGCAAGCAAACACGAAAAACCCCCCCCCCCCCCCCCCAAAATAAAAAAACCAAACCCCACCCCCCCATCCCTCCCCCCCCCCCTTTTCATCTAATAATTAATTTTGGTTTCGGTTTTTACCACACAACAAAAAACCACCAACACCACCACCCAAAAATTATTTATATAAAAACCGTCATTTATATTATTATTATTAGGTAGCCCCCCCCCTCCCCCCCCTTCTTTCCCCCCTTAATACCAAACCACCTTATTTCCGTTTTCCCACCCCTTCATTTTATTTTATTTATGTGAAGAAGCCACCCCCAGTGCAGGACTTGCCATGGCGTACAGTTCCTCCTAGGCTTTGTGCACAAATTACGTAACGCATGAAGGGGAGGGAGGGGGTTGAGCAACCGTTACTTATTGTGACATATGGGGGAGGGGGGATTTTAAAATCGTTACGTAACAAAATAACCAATTTAATAAAAAAAAATCAAAAGTGAAAAACCAATTAGCATCAATAAAATTTCCTGTGTGCAAGTTATAGTACTAGTTAAGAACTATGTTTAAAAATTCTGGGAAAAACCCACTTTCAGTACCTCAAATGAAAGCTTTCAATCCATATTTTGAAGTAAAAATATCGAAACTCAGCCAAAAGTTTGTTTTTGTATTATTAATCACGTTTGTCATAACTGGAACTGGAACTTTAAATTTTGGTTCCTTTGATGGTCAATCGCATGTGTTTCTTATGGGAGTGGCGATAATAGAAACACTTTTAGGAAAATGGATTATGTTTATCTCTTGATTTCAGACCAAATGCAAAAGCTTCGATAAACGGAGACGTATTATTTAAATATGATCTACTAAACGAAATGTATCTCATGACGATTTGCATCACCAATTGGCGCAATTTTCCATTAATGGTACATCTACACGCTGAGAAATATATTGTTTTGTATAGCTTCAACAGATTTTATTGTTGACTCACGGCCTACCCATAATTTTAATTTATTCAAACAATACCGACTTTATTTTTGAACCAACAATATATTTTGTTGTTTCTAAAAGCGCGGCAAAAGAGGCTTCTATTGACAACAAAAAGCACTTATTGTTGAATAAAAAAATAAGATTTTTGGAAGCAATGCACCTTTGCATTGATTCGACCAAAGCGATTGAATTGTAACAAAAAATATACAAATATATTGTTATTTATATTAGAACTATTGAAATAATTAGAAATTTTATTTACCTATCAAAAGATTATGTTAAATAAAATAAAAAGTTGTACACTCAGTAGCAAAAAAAGCCGAGCAAAATTTTGCTTCCAAAAAACGTCATGTTCAAACTCCTGCCCAAACTTTGTCAATTATCAACATTTTTGACTGAATTTTTGACAGCCCTATAACTAATGTATTGACCTAATGTGACCAAAATTTCTTGTTCGTATGGTTTATAAATTTGAAGTTTTGATAACATATGTAAGAAAAGTCGTTTTTGTACATACCAATTTCCAAAATACGTATTTCTGTGAAACATTTTAGTAGCATAATAAAAATTTCACCTCAGCCTAAAAAAGTATAGCAAATAATGTGAAAAACATTTGAACTATGTTTGCAATCTTTATTAATTTTAAGTTACACAAATAAAATGATTGAACGTTGTCTGGATGCTACAATTTTGAAACAAATGAAATTTAAACATAAAAACAACAACAATAACAGTTTTTGTGATGTTTTTATAACAATTGAGAAAAGAGGGGGGGGGGGGGGGTCCGTGATCGTTACGTAATTAAAGGAGGGGAGTCTGGTCACGTGTTACTTATTGTTACATAGGGGAGCGAGGGGGTCCAAAATCCCGTTTTTTTGCGTTACGTAATTTGTTCACTAAGCCCAACCCCACCCCACCCCCCCCCCTTGGCCAAACACCCCCCAAAACACAAAAAAAACCCCCCCCCCCCCCCCCCCTACCTACAAAAAAAACAAAAAAAAAAATACACAACACTTTCCCCCTCGGGGTTTTTTTTAAACAAAAAGAATAGCAAACCCACTGTAGAATGTCGGAAAATAATTAGACCTTCGCTGATCTTGATCTGATGATTTCCATCAAAGAAGGCATAATTGTCATACATGACTTGGGCCAGATAACCACGAATCCCTAATCCAGCCTACACTTCGTCTGGCACCCTATATTCCCCCCTTACCCTTGGTTAATGATTGTATGTATGCAATGTACGCAATATAATATAATATATGTATTTACAAAACATAACTGATAGCCACTGGATTGTTACTGCAAAATTAAAATTGGATATGTATTAATATCTAATAGTCCTGGAAGAGCTGAAAAGCAGAGTAGATCAATCGTTACAACAATTTCAATGAAAAGATGTTTGATTTAATACGAGAACATAATATGCGTATGTACAAACTATATCTGACATCACCTGGATTGTTACCGAAAAAACATAAAAATTAGATATGTGGGGAAGATGTACCTATATTAATCTCATCACTTTGCAATTCATCCTACTTGAAATAAAACGATATACACGTGACAGGATTAGTTAGTAATGTTTGTTGTAGTTATTTAACGTAAGCAAACATAATTAGAAAACGAAACCAATCCTTCAACTGCCCAATTGTTTGATTCATCGTAGGATGAATAAAGGAACAATGAGATTAATATGGGGGCGGTTACCTTATTAATATCCTACTAGTCTTGGAAAAGCTGGTAACAGAATAGATCATTTCAAATATCAATGATAAAATTTCAAAAATACCAATTGGAGTGATCGAATTTGATGATTTCTGAAATAAATGGCTTATCTTAACATAATACCACTAAACACAATATTTAAATATAATCATATACTGCTTATAAGCACATGTCAGTATTTTATGAATATAGTAGTTGAAGTTCAGAAGTGAAATTTTAGAGTAAATGTTATGCTGAAATGCTGAAAAACAAATTGAGCCTTTGATGCTTGTCATGTTGCTCCAGGCTCTTGCTATAAATGGTTTTGGAATGCAAAGATTATCCTAAAGCGTGCTGAAATTATTAATTAAATGAGAATGGAAAATACTATGATATGAATTACAGGTATGGATATACAATTTGATTTATAGGTACACGATCTTGAGTCGCACCCCCTCACTTCGCTATTGTCAAAATGACAACATTGTCCAGGCTACGCCAACCAGCATCCCCATGTTTCAGCTGGTAGTCTTTTGTGATCATATGACTCGTGGAGGCGTGAGGTGGGAACTTGTGAGGACCAGAGGTCGGTCACACCCTCATTCGAAGTTGTCAACTCACCATTTGAAGCCCTCCCCACCCAAAGCCAACAACACGGGCGCCCCCCCAAAACACCCCCCCCCACACCCCCCGCCCAAAATACCCCCCCCCCAACAACACCCCCCACAACCAAAAACCCCACTCGTAATACTTATTAAACTTTCTACCCGATGGCGTGTTAAAAAGAGCACGCCCCTCTCACACAAACTGTTGGAGTAGAATTCACAGCATCACAATCGAATCGATAGGATAAAAACAAGTATACTGTTGGTTCCCTTTTAGACGCCGGTTGTCATACCACTCCATTGTCCATTTCCAGCTTGAGTGATACCCTGATGCTCCCTCCCTTCCCAATATATATTCAATTTCATATAGTAATATTTAAAATATAGTGAATTAATTTTATAATTATAAAAAATAATGGAAATAATGCAAGGGAAATGGAATGGCCGATTGATCATATGTGAAAAATATTTAAGTGTGATAAAGTAGTTTAATTTTAATTTGTGAAATTTGGTGCTGAGTACAGCGAGTATAGCTTTAAATGGAATGCCTAAAGAGATAATAAAAATAAACTCTACGGCGAATATTTTGAACAAGAATCCTTAATAATGAGTTGCATCCACGAATAGAACCAACATGGTGCTTATAAGCCGACATTACACCCATACTTGTCGAAAGTTTTCGACCGAATAAAGTTAGTTGGTTAACTTAACACGGTTCAGAACAGCAAACGTCTTATTACCATGTTTCAGCAAAGGTATGACTTTTTTTTAAATAGTTTCCAGCTCAATCACTTTATGGGTTATAATTTAAATTGTAATCGATCGCTGCATATTAGACTGACTCAAGGGACATGTACCCAGGTTTTCCAAGCTTTGTTTTGGAATCTTTCTCCCTTGTGAATTTTTTTTGTAGATTTTCTGTTCTGGTACTATTTTATCCAAATTCTAAAGACATTTGCCTTACGATTTGGGGAAAGAGTTTTATTTGATGCTGTTTTTGAGTTATGATATTTTTAAGTAAGTGATGACTGAGAAAGTAAGATAAATTCACCTGGAATTTTCTTGAAAACTGGCAACCCGAATGTTTATTTATTCTTTTTTTTTTCTCACGAACTCCTAAATTCTACTCGAGAAGAAACTTCATTAAGAATCTGACACCTATCAGCTCATTTTGTACGGTTATGAAATTTTTTTCTCTTTTATCAATAATGTTAGATCATAAATAAACACAAACTTCAAATAATAGAATCAAACATGTTCAAGAATACAGGACGAGATTCACAAAGGCAGTAATTACCTCACTTTTTCAATGGATCAAATTTCAGTTTCTACGCTAAGTAGCAAAAATTACACAGCTACCTGTATTACCTAGAGGAAAGCATAGCACAATACCTCATATCTGATTATTCAAGATTCTATCAAATGGCATTTTTTTACTTAAACAAAAGAAAAATCGTGTGTTCTAATCGACTAGCTGTAATCGAAATCATTAATTTCTTTCCTTTCGCAGGCCAATGTGAACCTTGAAGAATACTTTTATCCACCGTTGGATTATTTCAGTTCTGATCGAGGGACAAAACTTAGGCAGGATACAATAATCGAAGACTCTACTTCAAGCATCGATGAAGGAATTGGCCTTAGTGCAACAGATGATTCCGGTGATGATCAGAGCCTTCCAGATGATAACAACAACAACAACAGCATAAATCTCAATCCAGATAGTAAAGGCGAAGAAGGCGACGACTACGACGAAGACGACGACGATGATGACGACGAGAGGGACATTAATTCTGCGCTTATCAGGAGCAAGAAAAAGCGGAAGGCTAGCAGTAATAAATCATACAAATGCGAAATCTGTGAAGAACTGTTTCCGAAGAAAAAACTGCTCCGTGACCATCTCATCCTGCAACATCCTGGCCAAAATCTCAACCGGTGTCACATCTGCGGGAAAACGTTCAAGTTAAGGTCAAACTTACGCCAGCACTCGAGAATACACACCGGAGAGCGCCCCTTTCGATGTGACATTTGCGGAAAAACTTTCGTGCAGGGAAGTGCGTTAACTGTTCACAAAGAACTTCACAAGGACAAAAAAGAACACAAATGCAATATATGTAAAAAGGACTTCAAGTCAAAGTTTGCGTTTAAGAAACATGAGAAAGTACATAAAGGACTTAGACCTTTCATCTGTGATGTTTGTGGGAAATCTTTTACGCAATCTTGCAATCTAAAAGCTCACTTACAACTGCACAATGGAAATCATGCATTCAAGTGCTTAACCTGTTTCAAAACGTTTCGATTTAAATCTCACTACGAAGACCACTTAATGACCCATACCAAGGACAAAAAATATTCATGCACCAAATGTGGTCGAAATTTCGCCTACAAAAATTCCTACCAAAGACACATGCAGCACATCCACAGGGACGAAACCCTACATCGATGTGGTGTTTGTAGTAAAACTTTTGTAAAACTAAGCCACTTGACGTTCCACAAAAAGTCCCACCGAAAGAGTAGCTCGTTAATATGTGAAATTTGCGGTTTGGTGTTTGAGAAAGAAACCACCTTTGAGAAACACAACGAAGCCGTTCACCGAGACGAAGAGCGGCTGCTGTTTAAATGTGTCATATGTAGCAAATCCTTCGATGAAGAATCTGAACTGACGACACATTTTATGCTGCATGAAGCAGATGACTGTCCTTTCCAGTGTGGGATGTGTGGGATTTTGAACCTGAGTCAGGCGTAATTAGCAAAAGGAAAGGAACCTTTTGAACACGCCCGTCGTACTTTATGCATTCCTAGATAAGCAAAAGGAAAAGTGTTGTGATATGTGGAAATATATAGGACTCTCGTGCTGTACAACATTTAGATTAGGATAAGATAATTTTTAATTATGCACTCTCTTCCAGTTAGTGTGATTCCCGAGCAGGGTAAGATTAAGCCAGTGGAGGAAAAAGGATAAGAGAGTAGACTCTTTTGGGGCAATAATTTCATAAATTTAAATTACAATAAAGATCATATTAGTCATATCCCGAAACCGTACCTTTGCTCTGGTTTTATTCTAATTTAATAAAAGCGTGCTTCTTCCGAAATCCTTTTGTGAGATTAGAAATAGGTTCCCATCCCATTTGCTGTTTATTACCTTGGTGGTCGTTGGAAAAGGGACCATCGAACAAACTACGGTGCTTTGTCCCTTAGGAATGCCTCCGTTGACTCTTCGTCGTCTTAGAAATGTCTTTGGAGTTTCATATGCCCGTCGAGCACACGCGTCATAGGTCATAAAACGATAATGGCGTAAGTAAGACGTACAGGGGCGAGCACCAGGCCAACTAATGACCTATGCCTGTCTTATGATGAAGCCTAATAGAATAATCGCCGTATATGAGCATCAGGGGGATGCTGCCGAGCCCGTTCAGGGAGTAACAGTCATTCGTATTTGTGTGTGGATAGCAAAGAGGGTTAGACGAAAATGTAAGCGAAATGGGAAACAGTGTCACCGTTAATTATTTCTGTCACGGAAAATTGAGGTGAAAATATGACAAACGTTTCCCATGATATTTGAGACATAGATTTACTTACTTCAATTATTTCGACTTTTATTATTTGGACTGAAATATTAGTCAATAAGTCGATATGTGTCACGGGCTTGAAGCAGGATATTTTTTGCCGGAGTTATTTATTTGAGCTAGATTGAAAACCGTATAAAACGAATTTGAAGATCGTGCATTTCGTTGCTCCACCGTCACTGATCAGAGCTAGTGTAACGAATTTCACAGGGAACCACATAAATGGAGATAAGGATTAGGTTCCATTTTCAATGTACAAATTCACTAGCTCCTTCTATTTATAGAACAATATCGTCCTCACGGTCTTCGGCAATGATTAATTCGATAGTTGTTGTTGCTAAAGACCGAATACATCTCTGCATCTCCACACTACCACGGC
This sequence comes from Aedes koreicus, assembly GCA_024533555.2. Taxonomy (NCBI): domain Eukaryota; kingdom Metazoa; phylum Arthropoda; class Insecta; order Diptera; family Culicidae; genus Aedes; species Aedes koreicus. Next base: position 64,958 of record JAHHFK020005705.1, on the reverse strand, counting down.
ATGGGTAGTTGTGTTTAGTGAGGCAGGGTTATTTTTAAAATTTACAGTGGTAAGCGATGCCATCAATGAAAGAGTAGAAGACCGCTTACTATTTTAAATCTTGTGATTGCAGTTAGAAACAAGGTGACAAATGGCAAGCAGGGCTCGTGATCTTGTGCTCAGCTAACAGTAGGGCAACCCAGGCAACCAAAATGCACGTATATTGAAAGTATGCTTTCTTGATATCCGGCTGCAGCCCTGTCATTTTTGTATTTCAATCAAATAATCTCAGGATCAGTTAAGAAATGCTATTCTTGGTAAAAAGCTTTCATGTGACAAATCATTTGATTCTTTTCAGGTTTCTTTGGTAATAATATGCCTGGTTTCGTATCACAAATGTGTTAATAAATTATTCCAATCAATATTAACATGGGTAATTAGTACCTAAATACTTATAAATTATTATTTTTGAAAGAGACACAATTCATCTTCGAGAAAGCCGTTAGTTACGCAGACTGATTTTCTGCACGATTTTCAAATGTCCTAAATCTGCCTAAATTAAATCGACATCTATTGTAATACACCCTGGATCTGCAGAAAATAGTCCAAATTCCAAATTAAGATTTCATGCGGAAAGATACATTGTGAATTTGAAAGAAAAACCGTAGGCCTAATTTTGGGATAAATTATTTTATGTGTTCCTAGCTATGGCTTATTATATTCCTTAGATAGTTTAATATTGGCATTGGTAAATATGCAATGGGGTTCATGAGTATGAGCTGTAAATTTTCCGAATAGAATATCTTTATTAGTTTCACAGCAAACAAACCTGTATTATGTAAGTTATAATGTTTTGAATGGGTTGATACAATACAAGCAAAAATCATTGCAGTCTTTAAAAAATAATTTTCTTCAAATATGATTTATAAATTTTCAGTACATTGAAGGGAATATTGCTAACAATGAAATAGTAGTAATAGTAGAAAACCGTGCAAAACTTGTTCTTAATGCGATATTTAGAGGATGAGGCGAAGTTGCATTTATGAATAGATCCATCATCGAGCCTATACACCGACATTGCATCCATGTCCCTCGAATCTTTTTGCCTAGAAAAAGGAAGTTTTTCAACATTTTGGTGGTGCATAATGATGAACATCTTATAAAGAATTCTTTAGCAATCGTGTAGCTAGTTGAATGTCGTTTGTAGCTCAATTATTTATTGAGTTACAATAACAAATGTAATCGACCATAGAATATTAGGCTGAGTTTTGGAACAAGAGTGTGTCTGATTAAATTTATTTGGGTTTCAAATGGTGAAATGACAACTTCGAAGAAGGGTGCGACCGACCTCTCGTCCTCACAAGTTCCTACCTCACGCATCCACGAGTCATATGATCACAAAAGACTGCCAGCTGAAACATGGAGACGCTGCTTGGCGTAGCCTGGGCAATGTTGTCAATCTGACAATAGCGAAGTGAGGGGGTGCTTGTGTTAGGCTAACCAACCAAGTTCAGAAGTGCAATTTTTAATTAAATGTTAGGCTGAAATGCTGAAAATCAAATTGAGCCTTTATGCCTGTCATGTTGCTCCAGGCTGTTACATGGTTTTGGAATGCAAAGATTGTTCCAAAGCGTGCTGAAATTATTATTAAAATGAGAATGGAAAATATATGTACAATATGATTTAAAGGTACACGATCTTCAGACGCACCCCCTCACTTCGCTATTGTCAGATTGACAACATTGACCAGGTCAACTCACCATTTGAAGCCCATCAGCAGTCATCATATCGGTTGTTACAAACGGCTTTGAAAGCATTCCAAACTCACAAATTGCTTGTCAAACCATTGCTTTGTTACCGAATTTTGCGGTAAAAATGGACAAATCTGCATCGTCAGTAGTTGACCGTGTAGTACTGGTCACCCGGAAGCGTATTATAATCAAATTTCACGTAGGATTCATCATCCATAATTAAGCATGCCAATTTTCACACAGCAGTATATCGTATAATTTACGGGCCCTTGGTTTGACAGATGCTGTTTGTTTTTCGCTTTGGCTTCTTCTGCCTCTTGAACGTCTTTAGTCCATTTCGTGTCTTTGCTCGGTCGACGTTACCTTTCAAAGTTTCCAGCTATTTGGCCACATCTCAAACGGAAGTACCCTTCTTACGGGCGCAAGCGTCAAGATATTCCGGTTCAGCTTTGGGTTCACAGGGCCCGGTTTACGTCCAGGTTTTTTCTTGTCCTGAAAGGAAGAAGTCTCACCATTCTTCTGAATCGCGTAACGAACTGCTCCGATGCTCCCACCTTCAATTTTCGCCAACTGACTCAGCGAAACGCAGGCAAAAGTGTACCGTTTGTGCACATTCTGTTTGCGCTTTTCCGGGGAAATGCTTCGCATTTTCATAAAAAGCAAATACACCGGCACTTGAGACTCACAGAGTTATACTTAGAATGAAATGTAGACAATGATACACAGTAATGATCAGCTGTCTGAACGTCATCTGGAAGCAACAGTGCACAATTTGAAAGAAACATTTAATTTCAAGCGTGATATAATGCACATAAAGGGAATGCAAAATTTGGCAGAAATTAATGCGATATTTCATGTAAATTTAAGTCATACAACGCATGAATCTAGTCTGTTGTATGGAAGATTGCAAACATTGGTGTATGGCGTATGGAAGATTGCAAAAAAAAAATCGTTATTTACGCTTCCTTTGGCTTGGAATCAAACGTATGAAATTTTACGCGGATGTTAAAATTCATTATATTTTTCTGTGTGGCGCATCAAAACCGTGCTAAGACTTTCTGGGGTACGCTATATTTTACAAAAATTTAATTGAATTTTAGAAAACCGACAAGTTGTTATGTTTCAGATTGTTGGCTCAGGTGACGTTCAAATGGAAAATTTAAGCCTTAACTTCCAACAGCATTTCTCATCATTTGCCTGTCAGAAGAGTGAGAAAATGAAGGAAAATTGTATAAGGGTTGGATTAACATATAGTGTTAGCGTACATAGGTCTTATCCTTAATTGCACGTTGTGATAGAAACAATAATCTGTTCGATAATGGTATCTCTGTAAAATTAAATTCCGAGCTCTAGAGAAACAATATTTTTTCCAGTTATCTCAGCATAGAACACAGTTTGAAAGAAACATATAATTTCCTGAGTTATCTAATGCGCATCAATGGAATGCTAGATTTGGCATGAATTCATGGGATACTTCTACTAAAGTTAAGCCTAAAGGGTGTACCGCACAGAAAAAAATAATTAATTTTAACAAGCGCGTAAAATTTACCCTCGTTTAATTCCAAGCCAAAGGAGGCGTAAACAACGAAATTGTTTGCAATCTTTCATGCACCATACAACAATGTTTGCACTCTTTCATACAACAGGCTAGATTCAGGCGTTATCTGGAAATAATTTACATGAAATATCCTATTATTTTCTGCCAAATTCAGCATTCCCTTTATGTGCATTAGATAACGCAGAAAATTCAATGTTTCTTTTTATCTGTGCGTTTAACACCCGCAAACAAAACTTATTCTCAAAATTCGAGTTTTTATACGATTATCACCAAACTTTCAGGGAGTAGAAAGAATTAATTAGTTAGTTTGGGCACCATTCATTTAATTTATTTCGCCTTTATATCCGAATGCGCGAACCTTGGCCTTAACCTCAGCCATAAGGTGCTCCCATGCTTTCTTCATTTCATCTACATTCTTCTTTAGGTCGTTTTAGAAAATGCTTCTTCATAATGGCCCAGTATTTTTCTATTGGGCGCAGTTCCGGAGTGTCTTTTGGGACGAAATTGACATCATTCGCCTACCACCACTCTAGCACGACCTTCGTGTAGTGACATGATGCCAAATCCGGCCAGAAGATATTCGGACCGTCGTGAACCTCCTGGAGAGAGAGAGAAGCCATTTTTGGAGACACTCTTCCAAATACTACTGTCCATTCATGGTGCTTGCGGTAATAAAAGGTGTACTCCGCTTTCCGCAAGTACAAATCGCTTGCAAAATTAAGAACATCTAGCCGAATTTCGACATCTTCTGTGTCCAGAGGATCTCGGGAACATCAAACTTATCCTTGACAGTCACATACAGGTTTCCTGAAATCTGGTTGAAGTCCACCGTCACATATGTCTCGTCATCCATTACGCAGTAGTGTGGTTTCGTTAACTTCCGGTCGTACAACTTCTGGGCACGGTTTTTTTGCGACCGTATTCTGTTTCCTGTCACGGTTTGCACGGTTTGGGGACTTCTGAACCTAAAACGTACGAAGTCCAGCTCGAGTTTTGGTATTCTGCACGAAAGTCTTGCTCAAATGCAACTTTTTTAGCCACATCTTGAACTGAGGCGTTCGGTTTCCGTTTAAAGGCCCCAACCACGCGTTTGTGATCGTTCTCGTTGACCTGACGGCATTTTTCGGATCTTTGCTTCTGATCAACAGTCAGACGTTTTTCGAACCATTTTATGATACCAGACACCGTTGAATTCACGATTCCTAACTTTTTTCCGATGGCACGATGCGGCAGATCCTTATTCTCAAAGTTCTCGTGCAAAACTTTTTCGCGCACGCACTGTTCTTTCACCGCCATTTTGAAAACTTTTGCGCACCTGATGAAATCAACTCACAAAATGTAAATAATACACATTAAACTATGTCTACGCAAAATTTCAATTAATTTTACCCAACGGATCAAAAGTTAGAGCAATTTGAGTGTGTGTGGATTTTAAACGGCACACCCTTTAGCAGAAGCACACAGAAAAAAATAATTAATTTTAAGAGGCGCGTAAAATTTCCCCTCGTTTAATTCCTAGCCAAAGGAGGCATAAACAACGAAATTGTTTGCAATCTTTCATGCGCCATACAACAATGTTTGCAATCTTTCATACACCAGGCTAGATTCAGGCGTTATCTGACTTAACTTTACAGGAAATATCCTATATATTCTGCCAACTCTAGCATTCCCTGCATGTGCATTAGATAACGCAGAAATTCAATGTTTCTATTTATCTGTGTGTTGTATGAAAGCTTGCAAGTGATTTATTTGTTTACGCTTGCTTTTGCTTACAAGTTAACGAGAAGAAATTTTACATAATTTTTTTCTGTGAATTTCATTTTACCGTAGCTTTGTACAACGTTATACCGAGAAATTCACAGCGAACTATGTTCAATGACTTACCGTAAACCTATTTGGGGAAAAATCCGGAAAAAAATACCCGAACTCAGCTAAATGATACACCAAAATTTGGGACCTTAATGCAGTTTCACGGCAAGAAGCAGTCAAAATTCGTACACATTTAATTTAAGTAATCCAAGTGATCTAAATATGGACGCAATGCAAGAAAATTCTTGGAGTGGGTCGAGGCAATGAATAACAGCATTTTTTTTCAATTGAAAGTGATACTTGTTAAAAAAAAACCCTCAATACTTCTTGCCCCATATAATCAATCTAGGTTATCAATCAACAGGAAAAAAGTATTAAAAGTAGGAAAAAATACATCATTACCGATGTGGATATCATAATCTTTCTTCGAGTTTTTAAATAAATTTTTCAAACAGTTTGTACATAATCATTCATTTCTTGAAACTCTAGGAAACATTGAAATAACTTCCTGTAGACTAACTTTCAGAAAATGGTGAGTTTTTGTTCTCTTACTATTTTTAGTTCAAATTTTCTTAGAGAAGTTAGAGAGATTTTCGTCCAAATTTAAGGAAAGTACGATTTAAACAGTCACTGCTTTGCCGATTTTTGTGTGAAAAAATGACAACCGAGCTCCTTGAAAGTTTTCAAGTATCTGCATAGCTCATTGGACTAATTGTCTACATACACAAGCACATAATTTCAAAAAAAAAATCGAGCTTTGCAAATACAAGCCAAAACGAATCAGAAGACTCGCCAAATTCAAACCATTTTTCGGTAGTCGTAAACACTCAAAACTCCACCGTAGATCGTACGCAGCACCTTCAGTTCAAAGACTCCAAGGGCGCGTTGGTCCTCCACTAGCAATGTCCATGTTTCGTGGCCGTAGAGAACTACCGGTCTAATTAATGTCTTGTAGATGGTCAACTTTGTGGTTCGGCGAACTTTGTTCGATCTTAGCGTCCTTCGGAGTCCAAACTAGGCACGATTGCCAGCCATAATGCGCCTTTGTATCTCTCTGATGGTGTCGTTATCGGCGGTCACCAATGAGCCCAGATACACGAATTCGTCTACTACCTCGATTTCATCACCGTCGATCTGAACTTGTGCTAGGAGGCTAACATTTTCTTCTCGCGAGCCTCTTCCCTTCATGTATTTTGTTTTTAACGCATTAATCACAAGCCTAATCCTACCAGCTTCAGCCTTAAGTCTGATGTACGTTTCCGCCATCGTCTCAAAGTTACGTGCTACGATATCAACGTCGTCGGCGAAGCCAAATAGTTGGACAGACTTCCTGAAGATCGTGCCAGTCGTGTCTATCCCAGCTCTTCGAATCACACCCTCCAATGCAATGTTAAACAACAAACACGACAATCCATCACCTTGCCGTAACCCTCTCCGAGATTCGAAGGGACTCGAGAGCGTCCCTGATACTCGGACGACACACATCACTCGATCCATCGTTGCTTTGATCAACCGCGTCAGTTTTTCCGGAAATCCATATTCGTGCATGATTTGCCATAGCTGGTCTCGATCGATTGTATCATACGCTGATTTGAAGTCGATGATGTGTGGGCACGTTGTATTCGCGACATTTCTGCAGTACTTGCCGAATCACGAAAATCTGGTCCGTTATAGTGCGGGCACCCATGAATCCCGCTTGGTATTGCCCCACGAACTCCTTTGCAATTGGTGACAGGCGGCGGCATAACATTTGAGAGAGCAACTTGTTGGCGGCGCTCAGTAGCGTGATCGCACGATAATTGCAGCAATCCAGCTTGTCGCCCTTTTTATAGATGGGACACACTATTCCTTCCATCCAATCCTCCGGTAAACATTCCTCCTCCCAAATCTTGGTAATTACCCAGTGCAGCGCTCTGGCCAGTGCTTCACCACCGTATTTTAATAGCTCGCTTGGGAGTTGGTCAACACCAGCGGCTTTGTTGTTTTTCAACAGATCAATTTCCTCCTAAACTTCCTGAAGGGTTGGGGTCGGGGTCCTGTCATCTTCTGTGCGTGTTCCTAGATGTATTACCGTGCCACTTTCGTTCGCTGTAACATTACCGTTCAGGTGCTCGTCGAAGTACTGCTTCCACCAATCAATCACCTCATACTCTCCTGTGAGAAGGTTGCCATCCAGGCCTCTGCAAATATCAGCTTGTGGTACGTAGCCTTTGCGCGAGCTGTTTAACTTCTCGTAGAATTTGCGTGTGTCGTTAGCACGGTACAGTGCTTCCATTTCTTCGCGGTCTCGATCTTCCCTCTGGCGCTTTTTCCTTCGAAGAATAGAATTTTGTCTGTTCCGTGCCTGTCTATACCGATCCACATTCGCTCTCATACGGTGTTGCAGCATTCTCGCCCGTGCTGTATTCTTCTCCTCTACTAACTGCTTGCATTCGCCATCAAACCAGTCATTTTTTCGATTCGGTGCAGAAGTACCTAGTGTCACTAATGCAGTGCTACCAATGGCGGTTCGAATATTTCTCCAGCCATCCTCAAAAGTAGCTGCGCCAAGCTGCTCTTCCGATGGTAGGGCTGCTTTTAGCTGTTGCGCGTATTCCTGGGCAACTTCGGTTTCCCGTAGTAGCTCAATGTTAGGTCGTGGCGTCCGAAATCGACGCGTGTTGTACACCGTCGAGAGTTTTGAGCGCATACATACTGCAACTAGGTAGTGGTCCGAGTCTATATTCGCGCTGTGGTAAGTGCGAACGTTGATGATATCGGAGAAGAATTTCCCGTCGATTAGAACATGGTCGATTTGATTCTCTGTTCGTTGGTCAGGTGATCTCTGAGTGGCTTTGTGGATGTCCTTACGGGGAAGAAGGTACTTCGGACTACTAAACTACGGGAGGCCGCAAAGTTCACGCATCGTTGGCCATTATCGTTCGATACGGTATGCAGGCTGTTAGGCCCTCTGTACATTGCCTCCCGTCCTACCTGAGCGTTCATGTCACCAATGACGACTTTTACATCCCGCTGTGGGCAGCCATCATACACCTGCTCTAGCTGCGCGTAGAATGCTTCTTTTTCGTCATCGGGTCTCCCGTCGTGTGGACAGTGTACGTTGATGAAGCTGTAGTTGAAGAATCGACCCTTGATCCTCTGCTTGCACATTCTAGCGTTGATTGGAAACCATCCAATCACGCGTTGACGCATTTTGCCCAGCACTACAAAGCCGGTGCCCAGCTCGTTTGTGGTACCACAGCTATGGTAAAAAGTCTAAGGAGTGTATCGAAAAGTAGTTATAAACTTCCAAATAATAAAATAGGCATGAAAACATGGTTAAAATTAACATACTATTTCAGTTTATTATAGCTTAACATGTTTACAAAAGATCCAAACGGAAAAACTAGTCATCATGTTCATTTCTGTAGAATGCCCGTACCTTTGATTTGACACCTGCCATCAAATTCTGCACAGTGACCTTTGTGCACTTCCTGGATGCCGCTGCCCAATTTTTCTTAAAATCGGTCATGTTTTGGGACACTGTACCATCCTTCTTAAATATACGCTTGACTATTGCCCAATAGCGTTCGATCGGTCGCAACTGGGGACAGTTTGGTGGGTTGATGTCTTTTTCTACGAACTTGATGTTATTCTCCGTCAGCCACTGTAGAGTGGATTTGGCGTAATGTGCCGATGCCAAATCTGGCCAGAAGAGAGGAGGGGACTGGTGCTTTCTATACAATGGTAGCAACCTGTTCTTCAAACATTCCTTTTGATAAATCTCAGCATTTATAGTTCCTTTTGTATAGAAAATTGAAGAACGCAAGCCACATGTGCAAATAGCTTGCCAAATGAGCACCTTCTGACCGAATTTCTCCATCGCAACAGTCGTATCTGCGGTTGGCACACGTTCCCCAACAGATTTAGTATAAAACTGCGGCCCCGGTAGCGTTCTTGAATCTTCTTTAACGTATGTTTCGTCATCCATCAAAATGCACTGGTCGACATTGTCCAAAATGCAGCTGTACAGCTTTCGAGCCCTGGTTTTGGCACGAGACTTTTGTTCCGGAGTTTGTTTGGGCACTTTCTGCTTTTTGTACGTCTTCAAGTCATTCCTGCGCTTGATTCGTTGAATCATTCCGATGCTGGTCCTGAACTTCTTGGCTAGATCGCGAGTAGAGGCAGATTTGTTCCGTTGAATATAATCCACAACTTTTTGGTCCAAATCGGGGTTGCTGGAGCCGGGTTTCCGGCCACTTCTTGGTAAATCCTTGAGGGAGCACTCCCCCCCCTTACCAAACTTTTCGATGATGCGTTTTACACTTGCCGGGTGAACATTTACTCTTTTCGCAATCTGGTTGTAAGTAACACCCTTTTCGGTGCACCAAGTGTGCAGAATTTTCTTTTTAGTCTCAAATTCAATTCGCGACATTTTGAATACAACTTTATCAACGGAAATGAATGAACCGAATAATCATTTTTGACATGTAAACAAAGCAAATGGCGCTTACACGCTAAAAATATATACAGTAGTTTATGCGTAATAACGCATCGAATGTTTATAACTACTTTTCGATACACTCCTTAAAAACGCCTACCTCTGAGCGGAATTTTCAGTTTTGGGAAGAGAAAGAAGTCGCACGGGGCAAGGTCTGGTGAATATGGTGCTTGTTTGATGGTATTGGTGGAGTTCTTGGCCAAAAATTCACAAATAGTGAGCGCGGTGTGTGATGGAGCGTTATCGTGGTGTAAAATCCACGAATTATTGCGCCACAATTCTGGCCTCTTCTTTCGAATTGCCTCACGCAAACGTCTCATAACTTGTAAATAATACTCTTTGTTAACCGTTCGACCTTCTGGAAGGAATTCAGAATGGACGACACCGCGAAAATCAAAGAAAACGGTCAGTAAAACTTTAATTTTGGAGCGACTTTGTCGTGATTTTTTTGGTTTCGGCTCATCTTCGGCGCGCCATTCGGACGATTGTTGACTTGTGAGCATATCAAATTCATATACCCACGTTTCATCACCAGTTATGATGCGTTCCATGAATGTGGGATCGCTATCTGCGTTCGCAATCATCTGTTTAGCGACCTCAACTCGATGCTGTTTTTGCAAAAAATTCAGCTCTTTTGGAACAAGTCGTGCTTCAATGCGTTTCATGCCCAGAATTTCCGTCAAAATGTGTTCGGTCGATCCAAATGAGATATCAAGGAGTGCAGCTATCTCCCGAATGCTAATTGAGCGGTTTTCCATAACTAAATTCTTCACGGAAGCGATGTTTTCATCGGTAGTTGAGGTCGATGGTCGTCCAGAACGCGGCATGTCACTCACGCTGTCACGGCCTTCTTTAAAGTCTTTGTGCCAAACAAATGTACGATTTTGTGACATAGAGTCCTCACCAAAGGCTTTTTGCAACATTCTGAGCGTTTCCGCTGCAGAAAAATCCGTTTGCAACACAAAATTTCACACAAACGCGTTGTTCCAATTTTTTATCCATGGTAAAAATCGCCGAGCGTCTATTTTTCGACTAACAAAAGCAGTTGTCAAAACAAAACTAATGGATAATTTGCTCTCATACTTTGACAAACAAAATCCCAAAAAAACTACCATTAAATAAAATTCCCAACTTTTACAATATTTTTTTTTTTTTTTTTTTTTTTTATTTAAAATAAAAAAAAAAAACAAAAAAACACAAAAAAAAAAAACATTCACAAAAAACAAAAAAAAAAAAAAAAAAAACAAAGGAAAAAAAAGAAAAAAAAAAAAAATCACAAATTTTTCAAAAAAAAAAAAAGAAAAAACACAAAACAGAAAAAATACATCTCTCTCTCTCTCTCTCTCTCTCTATCTTTCTCACTAAAGAGCATTACGTTCAAAAAGACTGGCCAAAGAGGACAAGTTTGGCTCTTGGGAAAGAAAACGTGAAATGTGTTCCTCTCGTGGATAAAGATCAAATTATTCTCCCACCGTTAGATCTAAAACATGGACTCTTCGAGAATTTTGTAAAAGCGTTGGAAAAGAATGGACCTGCATTTGAATATCTGAGATCAGTATTCCCAAACATATCGGATGCAAAAATTAAGGAAGGTGTTTTCGTGGGTCCTCAAATAAAAAAAATTTATTGAGGACAAACATTTCTTCGCAGTTTTGGCTCCGGATGAGCAAGAACCGTGGAAATCATTTCGATTGGGAGTTACGAATTTTCTAGGAAACACTGAAAGTGCAGATCATGATGAAGTTATTGAAAATTTGATGGAAAACTATAAGAAAATAGGTTACCAATGTTTCATGTACATAGTTTATAACTTCTTGCTCTTCATGACTATAGGTGTGAACATGTTATTGAAAATCCATTTCCTCCACTCACATTTGGATTTCTTCCCACCGAATCTTGGCGACGCAAGTGATGAGCTCGGTGAACGATTCCACCAACAAATGAAGCAAATAGAACGACGATATCAAGGCTTTTGGGACGAATCAATGCTGGGTTACTACTGTTGGTTTCTAGTTAGAGAAACCAAAACGACGCATAAACGACGAAGCTCAAGTATGAATAATTTTTAAGTTTAAATAAACTTATTTTAAAGAAATTTGCCTATAGTGCTCAAGAATGACAAAAAACTGTGTGTGTGTGTGTGTGTGTGTGTGTGTGTGTGTGTGTGTGTGTGTGTGTGTGTGTGTGTGTGTGTGTGTGAGAGAGAGAGAGAGAGAGAGAGAGAAAGAGAGAGAGAGAGAGAGATGGGCTCTTTCGAATTTCTGTTTTTCCCGCATTTATGCACTTTTTCCAAACATTTTCCAAATTAATTTTCTTCGTTTTTTCTTTGACTTTAAGCTACACATGCAATATATTATTTGTTGACGTTATTTAGGTATTAATCATATGTTTAGCACAATTTTTTTTACAAATCTCCAAAAAAAATGCCAAAAAAATTATACATACTTATAAATAGCGTCGAAACTATTACTTCTAGAATATTGCAATGTTCACAAGATTGGTGTTAAATTTAATTTTGCTTCATGATGGCAAAATATTTGAAATTGGATTACACTTGTTGGATATATTCGATTTTAAGTAAATGTGTTTTTGTTTATTTATAACAAAAATCAACTTTTATCCATATCTCGAAAACTGTTCTACTTTTTTTTTGACCGCATTTTTGACTTCTGCATAAAATTTCACATTAGAAACATTAGTCAAATTATAAAGTTCATCACTTTTGATTTATTTTGTAAACTAGTGTAATTAATTACATCCGAAAACTTCTTCGTTCACATCTATATCGATTCAGTACAAATTTCTCATCGCAGGCGTTAACAACCCTTCTATAAATTCACACTCACAGGTGCTACAATCGTTGAATTCAGATATTTTTGTATGTGTCAGCATGAACAGAAATTCTTTTTTTTAATTCTTAATTAATTGGGCAGCTCTATATTAACTTGATGTTTTTCTTTTCTTACACGCAAAACACTAAAACAAGACTTCAAAAGTTTAAAACGCTGTAAACTGCAAACTAAGCAAAATGCAAACTCAATGTATAAGACAGACAATGAAAATGCTTTTTAATGTGTGTTTGATGCAAATAGCGATTTAATTCTAATGGTTCTACAAATCCTCCAAAAACCGCCAACAGACAAAATAACATCTCTCGTGGAAAATCATACGGAAAAAAACCTTCTTCCTTACAATTTCATCCAAGCACGAGAACAACATTACACTTGTCCCCATTCAGCAGCTAACGAAAGTGCCAAAGGTGAGACACGCTTTGGGGCTTATTTTGAATAGATTAAACAATTTGGGTGTTTGTAATCAGATTAGCCAACCAGACTTCTTGGTGGCACTCCCCAAGAGAGTAAAGACACTTCTTGTTGCAATAATGAACTTGTGCTCAAATCTTATTATCTATGCTATTCATCTTGTTTCCCCTCTTGACTTGACTTGTTGGTTCACAAAGCACCTCTCTTGCCGATACCACCATCGTTCGGAAATGAGTATGCAAATTTTAAATTTGCTTCCTTACGGCAAGGATTTTCTTTCGATTTTTGATCAAACTGTAGATTTATGAATACATTTCCATCGATTTAGCTTCTTGCAGACACTTTCATTCTTGCCCACGGAATGATTTCACGTTTGTTGAAAGAAGCAACCTTCCAAGCTAACGATGTCATATGTGTGATTGTAGCATGTTCATTCCATTATCATACTGATTAAAATTTCTCCAAAATGACAAGGCAAAAGTCTTGCAAAGCACTTGAATTTGCATTTATGCTCGAGATAATACTAATACTAGCTGTATTCTTTCGATATTCTGTTGAATGACACTCATCTATAAATTATCATAGAAGGAAAATATGCATATCCTCTCTCCCTAAGTCGCGTCAAATGATCGGGCTTATTCTTGCGGCAAAAAGCTGTAACGGAAAAAGAAAACAGAATTTAAATATTTGATCAGAACAATACCAGCAGACGACCTTCGACATGCAATCTTTCCAGATGATTAGGGGGTTATGTGTTGCCTCTGTTGGGGTGCTTCCTTTCGGTTCGTCATCACAGAGTGGCTGTGGCAGTTTTAATAAGCGTCTATTTATAAGGCGAACCCCTAATTTTGGATTCTGAGCGAATTTCGATTTCTAATCATCTGTTATTGTTAGATTTTGCGACAGTTTCCGGATACGGTTCACCGATTATTCTATTTGCTCAGCTATCGGTTCCGGTATGGAGTGATGTTGACATTTCAATCAAAGTTTTGTCTGCATTGGTGGTGGACTCACAATGCTTGGATTTTACTCTATAGATTCCAATCAGTAAATGAAACAGCCTTCAACTGTAATGGCCTTTTTGAAATTTACTTTAATAAGATTCATAAATATTTTGAAAGATGCTTGTAAAGGACCTATCAATGTTATGCTGGACGAAATCTCTGATTGTAAAATCCAGCAGACTAACTCCCGTTGACCTTTAAGTACAAAACATCATAATTTAGCCTGAAAAAAAAAAAAAAAAAAAAACAAATATTTTACTCACTTCTTCCCCTCTTCTTCTCTTTTTCTCCTCCCCCCACAAAATATTATATATTATTTTTTATTTTTTTTTTTTTTTTTTATTATATTTTTTTATTTTTTTTTTTTTTTTTTTTTTTTTTTTTTATAAAAAACAGCCTGTGAGCAGAGCCGCACACCAGCGATCTCTCCCCCATCCGCCCCCACACCCCCCCTTCCTTTCCCCCCCACAAAAATATACACACACTTACAAAAAAAAAAAATATTAATAAAATTATTCATTTAAACATAAAAAAAAAAAAAAAAAAACTAAAAAAAAAAAAAAAAAAAATTTTTTTTTTTTTTGTAACCGCCAGTACTTCATAAAATCTTTTTCGAAGAGTTGAACGAGGAACATCGAAGTCAAATTCGTTGGAACAGCGGCACAGAGGGGCAGATCCTATAAAAGTACGGACAAAACCTCAAAAAAAAAATTTCAAGATACGGTTTAAACACCATGACCAATCGAAAGTACATACCCGGCCTACTACAAATATGAAAGAAATACTGGAAAAGAGGCTATTTTCATCATGTAGTGAATAGGGGAAGTTGGGGTTTAAAATGTCTTAAAAATGTAACTTCAAACTTCAGCTTCAAGGAATTGAAGCTCGAAAAGATATTTAGACGATCTTTTAAATGTTAAACGCTCTGGGAATAGATAATATATGTAATTACTACTATAATTTATGAAGGTTGACTCCAAATTATGAAAGTAGGCTTTGTTGCGAAGCCAAACAAAGTAACATTAAAAACCTCTGAATTTTCATATTTTGGGACAAATGGGAAAGTGTAAATATCGTGTAATTATGCGATATCGTTGCCATAGTCATCAAGATATGATATGGTACTTCCCCACAATAACAAGTTTGGGACCCGCCAGGACCCGCCGCGCGAAATATTTACGAAATTATTTAGTGTGTGTTTTGTCATTTTTGAGGCCAACAATTTATTGGTTCAACTTGAATCTCTCTCTCTTTTTCAGTATATTTCTCTATCCTTCCTTCTCTTCTATTGTTTACCTCCGTTTTCACTCTATTTCTTCCTTTTTAGCAGTACAGTTGGGTTTCCTACTACATAATGGGTGGTGCTGACCTCCCACTGAAATTTCTCATCTATCCTACAATCCAATGACGCTGATTTAGTTTATGTATAACCATGTCATTGTAGAGGACAACTTTACAATGACTTTAGTCAACTTCTCAAAGAACATTCATATCTCATTCAAGAATCAAGGACATTTTAGTTCTTGCTTTATTGTCCGTGTGTGTGACACAATTTGTTGTTAATGTGTATGTTACAATGTTCGTTTCATATGGCATACAAAAAAGGTAGCGTTAGCGTACGGGTATGTGTGTAAGTTCATTCACGCGCATGATTTTCATCAATCAGTTTTATGCGGCTGCTCACAGAGTAAGTGACTAAAGTGATAGATATCAGTAAGTGATGAAGATATTTTTTCAATGCTGCAGGAGTCAAAAAGCAAGCCGTTCAACACGCAATTCCAGTACGTCTTGGCGAATGTTTTGAATAAAATGAATGTGAGTGAGGAAGAAAATTCATTAAAAGTGAAAAAGAAGCTTTACGTTTTATGTTTCAATATCAACAAAAAATGGAAGGAATGTAGGCATACGACGAAGACATTTTTTGATCGTAATCGAAAATGGTTAGAGAAAGAGGTTGAAATTGTCAATCCTTTAATGAAAAGACCAAGTCGAGCAGGTAAACTATGATGCCAACATTCAGCGTTATAAAAATTAAAAACAGATTTTTTAAAAACATATTAGTAAAATAATATTGCATAATTTAATTTACCAGGCGGTCGCCCCACATTGGATTTTGCAGCTATTAGTATTCGCTCGAAGAGGAGAAAAGTAGAAAATTTGCGGAAGGCTGTTCCAACTCCAGAGCTTACTCTTGCTGCAGAAATGAATCTTCGCGTCCAAGGTAAGAAAGTTGAGGCAGAACTAGTGAAAGAAATTTTACATACTACCCCTACTCGAGCTTCTCGGATTTCTAAAGCATGGGGAAGCTCCAATAAAGCGTTCGACATACAGTCATTCACTCCAACAGAAGCCCTAGCATTAATGCTAGACACTGACATTTCTAGACAGGGCTACCAGATTTTGAGGACGCAGTCCAAGAATAAGGGTGCTGATATTTATCCTTCCTATAAAAAAATTCAAGATGAGAAAAAGTTGTGCTACCCTTCTTCCAGCGCTATCGAAGTCAGTGAAAGTAAGGCAGAAGTAAAGCTTCAGGCTTTACTAGATCATACTACACAACGTATTTCCAAAATTATTGAGGACGTTTCAGAAAAAAACTGATGGAAATATTGTTAAATTTTGTACTCTGCTGTCAAAATGGGGACTAGATGGGAGTGGATCACAATCTACGTACAAACAGGTCAAGCATGGACATGATTATGATGATTCTCATTTGTTAATGACGTGCTTTGTACCTCTGCAATTATTTTGTGGAGATGGTGAATCGAAAGAAATTTTGTGGCATAATCCGACGCCTTCTTCGACCCGTTATTGTCGACCAATAAAACTTGAATTTGTGAAAGAAACATACGAGATAATAAGGAAAGAAGAATTTCATGTTTCTGACCAAATTTCTAAGCTCATGCCAACAAATAACCACACGACTGTTGGAGAAATCAAAGTACATCATAAACTAACATTATCAATGGTTGACGGGAAGGTAATTAATAGCTTGACAGGTTCAAAATCAGCACAAAAGTGTAATGTGTGCTCTGCTGGCCCGGCTGAAATGAATAAAATTGATAAAGTTATGCAAAGGAAGATTGATGTAAAGGCATTGGAACTGGGTTTATCAACATTGCATGCATACTTACGCTTCATGCATTGGTTACTTCAAGTCAGCTACAAACTGGACACTAAACGATATTATAAGACCAGCGAGAATAAACTTCAAATTGAAAAGCGAAAAGCTGATATTCAGAATCAGTTCAAGAAAGAATGTGGCCTTCTTGTTGATTTTGTCAAAGGAAACTTCGGTACAACTAATGATGGAAATAGTGCTCGCCGCTTCTTTCAAGATCCAGCAACATCCAGCCGAATTACTGGCATCGATAAAGGCCTTATCGATCGATGTGACACGATCTTGCGCGCTTTATCTTCTGGATACGCAGTTAACGTCGAAGCTTTCAAACACTTTGCCATTGAGACAGCTCGACTATACGTCAAACTGTACGAATGGTATCCAATGCCGGCCAGCGTGCATAAAGTTTTAATACACGGATCAGAAGCGATCCAAGTCGCTTTCTTACCAATCGGAATGCTGAGTGAGGAAGCGCAGGAGGCGCGCAACAAAGATTTTCGAAAGTTCCGAGAGCATAAAAGCCGCAAAATAAGCAGAACTGATACCATGAAAGATGTGTTCAATATGATGATGATAACTTCGGACCCATTCATTAGTACCATTCGTACCAGTCCTCGAAAACGGAAGCAAAAGATGAAGAAAGCTGTGCGATATTTAATTGACGGGACACCGGATGAAGAAGATGAAACGGATGAAGAAGAGAAAACGGACGATGAAGAGGAAGCGGATAAAGAAGAGGAAACGGATGCAGAGTGATGGACAGTCCAAACAAGATGAATGAAGCAACAGATGATGAAAAGGAATCGCTTGAAATAAAGGAGCTTTGGATGATGAAGAGTATAAAAACAAAAATGGAGGAAACACCAGATGAAGAATCTGAAAAAAGAAGAGGAACTTTGAATGTAGAAGAGGATGATCGAGATAAACATTAATTGAATACAAACAAAAATCAAATAAATGCATTGTTTAGTATAACAGTATAACAGTTTTTAGACAGTGTGACAGAAGTTATCTAGATAAAAAAAAACAAGTGATGATAAATAATATATTCCATCCACAGATTTCCCATCGATAGAAGGCTTCTATTGAAAAATAAAACTTATCTAGATCAAAATTTAGTTATCTAGATAAGTTTTAATGATATCAAAAGCTAGCTCATATCTATCTGGCAAACTTCATCAAACATTTTGCTTTAATGGCGTGCTTCTCTCTAAAACAATGCTGATCTAGATAAATTATAGTGATCTAGATCAAAACTAATGATGGCAAACGGTAGATAATACAAATATGACCAACTTTTCCGAAAACATCAAATCGTTATCTCTTGAATGAAAGAAGTTATGAGGTTTTGTCCGTACTTTGACAGGATCTGCCCCAGTGTGAAAAAATCCCTCCCCCCCAAAAAAAAAAAAAAAACCACCAAACAAAAGAAAATTAACGACAACACCCGACAACAAAAATCAAAAAAAAAAAAAAAAAAAGAGTTTTTAAACAACCCCCCAACACACAACCCCCCCAAACCCCCCCCCCCCCCCCGCAAACCCCCCAAAGGTCACCCCGCCCACACCCCCAACCCCCCAAAAAAAAACTATCTAACGGCCCACCCCCCACAAGTCTAAATCCCCCCAACAAACAGTATTAAACATTTATTTTTTGTGAATTTTTTCCAGCGAAATATGAAACCAAGTGTCTTAGAGGCTTTCGAGGTAATAAATGCGATATGTTCCATAAACGTCAATTTGGTGTCTAATAACACACCTAGATCCTTAACAACAGACTCCCTTTTGAGAATTGTAGATCCAACCTTATATACAACGTCAATCAAACTGTGTTTGAGGGAAAATTAGTTAACGGAGCATTTACAAGCGTTGAGATCCATACGATTTGTTTCACACCACTCGCTGAATCTATCGAGCTGGCATTGTAAAAATGAAGCGTCTTGAATATCATTGACAGTCCAATACAGTTTGAAATCATCGGCAAAAGAAAGTTTGAAGGATCCAAATAGCAGATTAACATCATTGAGATAAAGCTATGTCCATTTAGAATCCGGAATAAAAAATCATCTTAATTCACTGTACTTTAAGGAAAAAATATCAATACAAATCATTTCTTTTCGTTTCTAATGAAAATTCGCAATTTCTTCTTTATTCCTCCCATCAAACGCTGCACACCTCCGGAGTCAACTTCCTTGGCACATTTGTTCCACATTTTGGTCATCTAAGTCGCGTCCCGAGCCGTTTTTCAACTTTTCTTAAGCTTCCGCTTCATTATTGCCCAAAATCTCTCGATGGGCCGGAACTGTGGGCGATGAAATCTACGTTATTATCGCGGTACCACTGGATGACTTCCCGGCTGAAGTGGCAACTCGCCAAATTTGGCAAAACTTCACGGGACGTTTATGGGCTTTAATGAAAGGTAGTACGCGGTTTTTGAGGCATTCTTCCTTGTACAGCTTTGAGTCCATCGTCTTATTCGTCACGAACACTTGGGTCTTTGCTCCGCAGCTGCATATCCCTTGCCAAATCATCAGTTTTTTTTTGGAAGATTTGTCCATAAAAGCAAACTTAAACTTCGCAGGAACATCTCTTCGTGCAGTCGCCATGTAGAATTTTTTGCCAGGAAGCTGTCCGAAATCCATTTTGACGTAGAATTCATCTTCGATGAGCAGGCATCCTAGGTACTTCGTCAAAACCTGCTGGTACAATTTCCGAGCTCGAGTTTTGGTAACGAAACTTTACTTCAACGTTCTGTTTAGTTGCTTGCTGGCTCGATAAGAACGATATCCTGCTCGCAAACGAATTCTTCGAACGGTACTGCGATGTCATTATCGGATAGTCCAGCGTTTGCTCTGACGGTTCTCAACACCTTCTGGTTCAGCTTGCGGTCATATGTTCCACTACGACGTTTACCTTGAGGCACTCGATCCAAGCTCTTTTGCTCCCTGAAACGTTTGAGCACATAATACACGGTTGATTTGGCGATTTTCAACGTTTTTGCGATTTTTATTGCGGACCACGTTGGATTATCAACGTGGGTGTGCAGAATTTTTTTCTCTCCTTTCGGCTTCCATCTGGAATAAGTTTTGACTCACTGCACGAAACACCGTGAAATTTATACCACAGAAAGTGGGCGCCTAGGTAAACAAACCGCTGTAAAAGAACTCTTACAACGGGCACTTTCCGTGCCGCTGCAACACAATAAGTGATTCCGGATTCTAACTGGACAGAACTTTACACTAGAAATATTAACGGTCCTAGGTGGCTACCTTGTAGTACTCCTGATGGAACAAGATACTAGGGTGAAATTAAGTAGCCTAATTTGATAGCCATTTCACGGCCACTCAGGTAGGATTGAAGCCAATCGAGAAAAGATCCAGAGAAACCGAGACGTTCGAACTTAGCAATAGTGATCCGATGGTTGATTTTATCGAATGCCGCCGAGAAATCCGTATAGATCGAATCGATTTGTTGCCCTTTCTGTAGAGCTTTAGCGATGAAAGATGCGTAAACAACCAAATTGGTACTTGTTGACCGTTTCGGCATGAAACCATGTTGATGTTCGGCGATGTAATGATGGCTGTCGTGCGATAAAAAGCTGTAAACCACTTTTTCAAATAACTTCGAAACGGCACACAGAGCAGCTATTCCACGATAATTGCTGACCTCACGTTTGTTTCCTTTTTTGAAAACAGGAAAGACGTATGATGTTTTTCCATTGATCTGGGAATAATCCGACATGCAACGATAAATTGAAGAGACGGGATAGAGTTGTAGATAAACGAGTGCAGCATTTCTTCAAAACAATTGCCGGAGTCAAGGAGTAATAAGAAAATATCAAGAACCAATCATCTATTTGCATATATATTAGGTGTGATTCCATTCGTATAGATTTAGGTATGATTTCATTCGGTTTTACGTATAAAGGTTTAGGTTTATGAAGCTCTCCAAGTTTTATTGCCTTATAATTTTCCAGAATCCAGCATCCAGAAGTTCTAAGACCGGTTTAAGAGAGCAGTACAATTGATTCTATAGAATTGATGGATTATCGGAAGTTATTGAAAAATCATAAGATGTTGTACGAACCTTTGACATCCTCGAGGGCTTAAAATGATAAGCTGACAACCTGGAAGGAAGGTGCGACCGACCTCTGGAATTCACAAGTTCCTACTTCACGGATCTACGAGTCACAAAAACTGCCACTTGACAATAGCAAAGTGTGGGGCTGTGATTGGAAAAATTGTATCTGCATTCCATTTATTTTAAGGGCATGAGGCAACAAGAAAAACATGAATGGCTTAATTTGTTTTTCAGCATTGCAACATACCTTTACCTTAAAATGGCACTTCTACTACTATTTAAAAAATGACTACTATTTCCATAAAAGACTGAAAAGCGCTTATTAGCAGCATATTTTTGCTAAGCGAGATAATGATTAGATAATCCATCTATTCCCGAAATCATTGAACCAGGGTCTTGCATCACTTAAATTGCTCTCTCTTAAATGTGACTAGAATGTTATCTAGACAAGTTTTGAAAACATTTCCTATACAATAATCTGTTGTTTTTTCAGACAAAAAATTTAATATCTTTTTATAACAAATTTGATACATGATAACTAAAATGATCGACTCTGTTTTTCAGAATTCCAGGAAGGTTAAGATATTATTACATACGAAATTTTTCTTTTCAGTAACAAACCAGTGGATGTCAGATATATTTTGATGTGATTATATACCTATTGTAGCACGGAAACCAAGCAGCAACAGGCTTTCCTCTCTGTTTAACTTGATCAAGCTTCAATAATCACTGACTGTCCTCATCATGTCATTTTATTAAGGGCCAAAACGGGTTGGGTGGATCGATAGGCAACTTCACTTATACGTTTCCAAAGGGATATCTTCTTCCAACAACAAGATTGAAAAATTGGTCAAAAAAGCGAGCTACCTAACATGAGGATGTCTCAATGGTGGGGAGAAGAGCCCACAACTTATTCACAAGCTGTTAGAAATGGAGAGTTGGCATTCCCACTCTCCCCATCCAGTCTGCTTCAATTCGGGTGTCCTGATGGTCTCTCCCATTTCCCACTATTAGCATCGAGTTTCAAAAAAGGGTAGTGCCCAAAAGTTCTGTCTCCCCGAGGTTTCGGTTTCAAGATTTCAAAAGAGTTCCGTATACGTTCGACCAATCTTGGAAAGGTCATCCGACGTGTGGATTTATTTATTTATTTATTGATTCGACAACAGATAAATTTTTTTATCCCAATGACAATTAGATAAAATTGAATTACATACAATAACTAACACATACAGCTTCGGAAACAACGCTTATTAACATCACGGAGAACCTCTTTGTCAGAAGCGACATCAGGACCGCGACGACTACGATGAACGACGGCAGCAAAAGGCGGGACTGTGTCGAATTGAGAAGAGGTCTCCATGGTACTGTTTACTGCGCGTCGCGGTTTAGTTATGCCTCCTCCGTGGCGCCATCTCCCGACATCGACTGAACAGTTCGGGACGTACAGTTTCCAAGTGATGCAAGAGTCAGAGTTTGGGAAGGTTTCCAAAAATTTGTGGCTGATCTGCTATCCTTAAATTCCCGGAAATAGATGCCGTTTGGCCATGTTGATGATGAGAGAGCCTTTTCCTTCAGATCTGCACTCAGTCCAATTTGAAAGACATAGAGCTGACGTCCTTTCCGTTGACTACTAGTCTTAAAACCTCCACGTCATCGGTGCCATGAAGATTCGTTGCTAAAGCTCGCTTCCACCCTCCCCCCCGGCCCCCCCCATTTTGTTTTCCCCACCCCCACACAATCCCCCCCCCCCCCCCCCGACCACAAAGTTTTTCCTGGTTTTTTTTCCTCTTTTTTTCCCCTACTTTCCATTTTTATTCTGACACTTCTTACCATTCCTGGGCGCCCAAGAGCTGCGAACACGCATATCTCTCACAGAATAGAGCACGATTTGCAAAGCCAAAATAACTGATCTTCTTCTTCTTTTAGCATTTCAAGCTTATTGTTTTCACAATTCGCTTATTGCTTGCTCTCAACATAGTGTTCTAAATGCACTTCCACAGTTATTAATTGAGAGCTTTCGATGCCAAGTACCATTTTTGCATCAGTATGATTGTGTGGCAAGTATAACCATACCCTATATGCCCAGGGAGTCGACAAATTTTCCTTAACGAAAAATTCCTAGACCAGACCGGGAATCGAACCCAGTCACCTCCAGCATGATGTTGCTTTGTAGCTGCGCCTTTACCGACTGATGTAAGTGAGGACCCAAAAAAAATATTTTTTTTTTTTTTTTTATCCCAACAAAAATAGAAAAACCCCCCCCTCCAGGGAGGAATATTCCCCCCCCCCGGGAGAGGTGTTTTTTTTCAAAAATCCCCCCCCTAAGGATTTCACCCACTTTTTTTTTTTTTTCTAGAAAAAAGAATGAAAAAATCGCAAGACGTGAGCGTGATGAGAGAAGTCGAACTGCCTTTGGGTATGCAACCAACAAGCGTTAGCGTAACGTGGCGAAAGAATGCGTGAACTTGCAAGCAATTGCTGCCAGAAAAATCTTTTAGATGGCGCAGCGGTTGAAAAAAATGCGCGGTGGTGGAGAAGACGAGAAAGATTCCACGGTTCCACTTGCAATACCACAACAATGCACTCACATTGACAAAACAGCACGTACAGGTCGAAAGACGTATCGTATTACAGTTATCCACCGAATTGAAGCTTTACAACGGAAGTTCATAACATTCGCCTTACGGTTCCTTCTCTAGAATGACCCATTGAATCTGCCGCAATATGGAGCCAGATGCCAGTTGCTGGGCATGAATACATTCGAGCTTCGTAGAAGTACTGCTAAAGCTGTGTTCGTCTTCAATGTTTTGGCTGATGAATTTGACACTTCAAATTTCCTGGCAATGCTGGACGTAAACGTGCCTGGGTAGTAAATAATAACACTAGTTTACAAAATAAATCAAAAGTGATGAACTTCATAATTCGACTAATGTTTCTAATGTGAAATTAAAAATGCCGTCAAAAAAAAAAAATAAGAGTAGAACCGTTTTCGAAATATGGATAATAGTTGATATTTTAATAAATGAACAAAAACAGTATTAAGTAAATGTAAAATAGAATATCTCCATCGCCTGTGGTCCAATTCAAAATAATTTGTCATCAAATGCAGCAGAATTAAATTTAACACTGATCTTCTGATCATTGCAATATTCAAGGAGTACTAGTTTCGACGCTATTTATAAGTATATATAATTTTTCGGTTTTTTTTTTTTGAGATTTGTAAACCAAAATAACGTCAACACAATGTATTGCATGTGTAGCCAAGAACCACCACCAAGAAAAATAGGGCTCAATGGTGAAAATCGGTTGAAAAATGAGGAAGTTATGCTGGTTTATGGAAAAAGTGCATAAATGCGGGAAAAAATATTTCGAAAGAAATATCCATCACTCTCTGTCTCTGTCTCTCTGTCTCTGTCTCTCTCTCTCTCTCTCTCTCTCTCTCTCTCTCTCTCTCTCTCTCTCTCTCTCTCTCTCTCTCTCTCTCTCTCTCTCTCTTCTCTCTTCTCTCTCTCTCTTTCTCTCTCTCTCTCACACACACACACACACACACACACACACACACACACACACACACACACACACACACACACACACACACACACACACACACACACACACACACCGTTTTTCTGTCATTCTTGAGCACTATAGGCAAATTTCTTTAAAATAAGTTTATTAAAACTTAAAAATGATTCAAACTTGACCTTCGTCGTTTATGTGTCGTTTTGGTTTGTCTAACTATAAACCAACAGTAGTCACCCACCATTGATTCGTCCCAAAAGCCTTGATAACGTCGTTCTATTTGCTTCATTTGTTGGTGGAATCGTTCACCGTGCTCATCACTTTCGTCGCCAAGATTAGGTGGGAAGAAATCCAAATGTGAGTGGAGTAAATGGATTTTCAATGACATGTTCACACCTATAGATCATTGCACGATGGCGTCATCAAGGCAGTTTTGACAGTTCAGGGAGCTTGTTTACGTAGAATATTTTCGGTAAGATCTGTTTGAGATTTTCTGCTCAAAATGTATTACGATTGAAGTAAAATTCTAACACCTTGTAAACAAGCTCCCTGAACTGTCAAAAAAGTGAGGTTAATACATTCCGTGCAATGATCTATAGTCATGAAGAGCAAGGAGTTATAAACTATGTACATGAAACATTGGTAACCTATTTTCTTATAGTTTTCCAGCAAATTCTCAATAACTTCATCATGATCCGTACTTTTAGTGTTTCCTAGAAAATTCGTAACACCCAGTCGAAATTATTTCCACGGTTCTTGCTCATCAGGAGCCAAAACTGCGAAGAAATGTTTGTCCTCAATCATTTTTTTTTATTTGAGGACAAACGAAAACACATTCCTTAATCTTTGCATCCGATATGTTTGGGAATACTGATTTCAGATATTCAAATGCAGGTCCATTCTTTTCCAACGCTTTTACAAAATTCTTGAAGAGTCCAAGTTTTATATGTAACGGTGGGAGAATAATTTGATCTTTATCCACGAGAGGAAAACATTTCACGTTTTCTTTCCCAAGAATCAAACTAGTCCTCTTTGGCCAGTCTTTTTGAACGTAATGTTCCTTACGTGCTTGGCTGTCCCATTTACAGAGAAAGCATATGTATTTTGTGTACCCCTGTTGTAACTTAGTCAACATCCCTTGCACTGAACTGGCCGGCTTGACGTGCCGCAAGGGCTCAGTAGGGATCAAGACCCGAAGTAGATCTTATTTCAATAGAAACTGCAACAGTCTTTCGATGAGTGGATGGTCAGATTAGTTACGGATATATGTATTCTACTATAGTTTACTGGCTTGCTGGTATTATTATTTTATATTTTAACGTCAGTTTATTATTTTATGTTGTGATATTAAATGATGTGACATAATTGCATTTAAATTCATTTCATTAAAATCGCTATTTCAGATGAGACTCACTACATAAATTATGGCAAGGAAACGGAACAGCACATCGAAATTTTAGGTTTACTATTCTATTGCTATATAATTTCAGATTATGCATGGATATTCCAAGTTTGATGAGATAATTTTAAATCATTTTTTTTTCTCGCAGCTACATTGTCTAAACTTTCAGGTCCACAAATGGAATTGTTATTTTCATTCTTATATTCATTCACTATATTATTTGTCGTTATAATATTCATTCGCTATATTTATTATAATTATAATATTAATTCACTATATTTTATACATTACTATATGACATTAAATAAATATTGGGAAGGGAGGGAGCACCAGGGTATCACTCAAGCTAGAATTGGACAATGGAGTGGTATGACAACCGGCGTCTAGGAGGGAACAAACAGTATCATTTTCTTTATCCTACCGATTCGATTGTGGTGCTGTGAATTCTACTCCAACAATTTCAGTGAGAACGACGCGCCCTTCTTAACAAGCCATCCCGTAGAAAGCTTAATGAGTATTGCGAATTGGGTTATTCGATTTGTTGGATCGTATCATTGGAAGGAGATTCTTATGTTCCCGCGGGTTTCGCGTAAGTGTCTCTGCTTACGGGTCCGCCCCACCGTTTTTGGCCCTTCATACAGCGTTACTGTGAATGCAAATCGGTAACTCAATTTGATCTTGCTATTAAGTGGAGCTGCATACATGACAAGGTCTTAGAAGGGATGGTGGCTACCTTACATACATACATACATACATACATACATACCTGTTGTAACTTAGTCAACATGGCAACAACCTTAAGATCGGAGCAAATCTTCCAAGAGTGTGGCTTATAATTTATCAAATTCAGCAGCAGCGCCATTGATTCATACGATTCCTTCAAGTTAACAGCATGAGCCAGCGGTATCGTGGGTTTCCTGTTTCCTTGATGCAGTAAAACAGCCTTCAAACTCAGTTTACTGCTGTCGATAAACAGACGCCATTCACTTGGATTGTGATGATGATGATGATGATGAGGATGATGGTCCCGCCACTTACCCCTATAAAGGTTTGAGCTAGACGATTTATCTATTAGATAATTTATACAATTCAACCAGTTATGCAAAACAAAAAACGAACTGATTTCATCTACAGATGTAAAGTTCTTCCAAAACTGTTCATTTGCTTTACAGCGATATAATTGTGAAAAGCTCTTGATGTCAACCACAAATGTTCGCAAGTATTCCCAGCGATCAGGAAATCCTATAACAATTCAGATCACAGAATCCCGTATAAGTACATTATCAAAAGACAAGCCAATATCCGATCCTGCCCGCTACAGAGTCAATGGGGTTCCAATGGAACCGCCAGCTTAGTTATGGGCTGACCAAGGACAGTAAAATTGAAGTGTTGGAAAAAGTATTCGAAATAAGCTATTTTAAGACTTGTCGAAAGAAGTGTGGATTTTCAAACAAATACCGGTTTTCTAGATCAGAAATCAGCTGTTTTGACAGACGTCTTAAAAATGTGTACCAATAAACTAGTCGAAAATAAATTTGTTTTAGTAAAGAACTCGAACAGCTGGTACAATTTGGATGTTTTGCGTCTTAAACGTAAAAGAGACAAGCTGTACAAGAAATGGCGTAGAACTAATAGGCATATCTTTTTGAATAGGTACAAAGATGCGCGTAACAAATATTCGCAATCCGTTAAACAAACTCGTTGTGAATATATTCAGAGGAAAGTTGATTTGCATCAAAACAACAGCAAAGAGTTATGGAAAATTTTGAAATCTTTGTTAAAACCTAGTAATTGCAAACCGCGATCCATAACCTTCAATGGCACAATAGAACAGTCAGAGGACATCATTGCATGTAGATTTAATGAATATTTCGTCGATAGAATTTTGTCAATCAATCAATCCATTGATCTAGTAGATGAGCCAGACGAAATAAAACAGCCGATAAATATTAACTGTAGTTTTGAAAGCTTTCACCCAATAACATTAGAAGATCTAAAATCTATTTGCTTTTCTTTGAACAAAACGGCTGGAGTAGATAACGTTAATGCAAGAGTAGTACAGGATTGCTTTAATGTCATCGGAAACAACCTGCTGGACCTAATTAATGAATCGCTGCAAACTGGGCACGTGCCACAAGTTTGGAAAGAATCTTTAGTTATTCCCATTCAAAAAGTCGCTGGAACGATTAAAGCCGATGAGTTTCGTCCTATTAACATGTTGCACACTTTAGAAAAAATTTGCGAACTTGTTGTAAAAGGCCAGCTGTTAACGTATCTAAATAGTAATAATTTGATTGCGCCGGAACAATCGGGATATCGCGAAGGTCATTCTTGTGAAACAGCGTTAAATTTAGTGTTAGCAAAATGGAAAGAAAATGTAGAGCGTAAAGATACGATTGTTGCTGTTTTTTTGGATCTGAAACGCGCTTTTGAAACGATTTCTCGGCCCTTGTTGTTAGAAACAATCAAGCGCTTTGGATTTTCGGGTTCTGCATACAGATGGTTCGAAAGCTATTTGTCTGACAGAACTCAACGGACGGCTTTTAATGATTCTGTTTCGAGCCCTATGGAGACAGCCTTGGCGTACCACAAGGGAGTGTATTAGGGCCCATTTTATTCATTTTATATATTAATGACATGCGACGAGTCTTGCGATTTTGTGATACTAATCTTTTTGCTGATGATACCGTGTTGTTCATTGCAGCTAAAAGCCTTGAGGAGGCCGTTTCACATTTGAATGCAGATTTACGCTCTCTAAGTAGATGGTTAAAGTACAAACAGTTGAAATTGAACATAAGTAAAACTAAATTCATGGTAATTTCGCGGAATCGAGTTATCGAAGACGTCTCTGTTAAAATTGATGATGAGACAATTGATCGCGTTCGTGAGATTAAATATCTTGGCGTGATTATTGATGATAGATTAAAATTTGACTCTCACATTGACGATGTCATCAAGAAAATAGCCAAGAAGTACGGTATTCTCTGCCGATTGAAAAATGATTTAACTATTGCTAGTAAAATACGATTGTACAAATCTATCATCTCTCCTCACATTGAATTTTGCCCTTCCATTTTGTTTTTAGCTAATCAAACACAAATATCGAGATTACAGCGTTTGCAAAATAAGATAATGCGTTTGATCTTGCGATGCAATAGGTTCACTTCCTCCTCTTTTTTGTTAGATGCCCTACAGTGGCTATCGGTGAAGCAGAGAGTTGTGTATTTGACAATGGTGTTCATTTTTAAAGTAATTAACGGTTTACTGCCTCGATATTTGTGTAATCGAATTGAAAGAGGAAGTGATATTCATAGATATAACACTAGAAACGCGGATGATGTTAGAACACCATATTTTTTGTACGGAGCTTCACAAAATTCGTTGTTTTTTAAAGGTATAAATGTTTTCAATTCGATGCCTATACACATCAAACGTGCAGCAACACTAACAGATTTTAAGAGACAATTTTTTTTTTACACATCAAAGCTGCCGTTTGAACAGCTACTCTGTTAACTTTTCACTCTTGACTAATTTTGTATCTTGACGATGTTATTACAACGGATATTTTTGTATGGTTTATTGTTAAATGTTTTATATATGTCATGGGGCACAAACAAACTATACTTTTCGCCTCGATGATGATTTTTTTTTTTTTTTTAATAATCGTTTATTTGTACAGGCTCAATTGAATCAACTTTACAGAGCCAAATTTACAAATTTTTATACATCATTTATCTTAAAACTAAAGTTAGGAGGATAGAGCCGATTACTCGCGGCCGTCTCGAGGTTAATAGGAATTACAAATTACGGATGGGAAAGAGGGTGGGAATTTAAAGTATGGTTTACATAACACATTAAATTTAAATTCTAAATTATCAGAACACTTATAACTATACAATTTATGGTTTTCTTTTGACTTGGACATTTTTTGAAAAAGAAAATAAAACACACACATACACAGATAAAAAAAACTTATGGTAAACATACAGGTTAAACTAACTACAATCTAAGGCTAATGTTAGCCAAAAACACATAAATGAGTTTCATGTACTCCAAATCACGTACAGCCAAAATGACTCGATGATGATGATGAATTTAAGTTTTTATTTGTTATTTTAATTTAAAGTAGTTTTTATTTTTTGTGTAGTCTACAAAAGTTTGAGCCTCGCGCGCGGTATACAGGAATAAAGGACTTCTTTTTGAATTTATATATAAAAAAAATTGGCCTTTGATGCTTGAGGAGATGCCATGAAATAGTAGTGGGTTGTCTGGCTGATTGTCGGGGAATTCCTTGTCAATTCTGTCGTGGTTGAAAGTAAAAGTTTGACTAGGGTCGGTCCAGGATTTTTTCGGTTTGGAAATTTTCTCGATTTCCCCAAACTCCCCAAACTCTTCGAACAAACCGTTTACATCTCGGCAAAAACTAGCGTTATTTTGTTTGGAGAAGTATTTAGCGAATTGTTCATCACGATTTCTGTAGTACGAAATTGTCACACCAGGCTCTTATAAATTTCTTTCTTTTAAGCGTGATGCAAGCAGTTCAGATTTCTGTTGGAGTTCTGTTCTTCAGATTTCTGTTGTCCAGTTCTGTTCTGCACTGGATTGTTTCCCACCGAATCTTGGCGACGAAAATGATGAGCATGGTGAAAGATTCCACCAACAAATGAAGCAAATAGAACGACGATATCAAGGCTTTTGGGACGAATCAATGCTGGGTGACTACTGTTGGTTTCTAGTTAGAGAAACCAAAACGACGCATAAACGACGAAGCTCAAGTTTGAATCATTTTTAAGTTTTAATAAACTTATTTTAAAGAAATTTGCCTATAGTGCTCAAGAATGACAAAAAAACTGTGTGTGTGTGTGTGTGTGTGTGTGTGTGTGTGTGTGTGTGTGTGTGTGTGTGTGTGTGTGTGTGTGTGTGTGTGTGTGTGTGAGAGAGAGAGAGAGAGAGAGAGAGAGAGAGATGAGCGTATTTCTTTCGAATTTCTGTTTTTTCCCGCTGAAAAAGTGCAGAATTTCAAAAAACCAACATAACTTTCTCATTTTTCAACCGATTCAGCCCTTATTTTCTTCGTTTTTTCTTTGGCTTTAAGCTACACATTCAAAATATTTTTTTGTTGACGTTATTTTGGTATTTATCATTTCTTTAGCACATTTTGTTTACAAATCTTAATCTAAAAAGTCATTTTTATATTCTAAGATGAATTTTACTTATACTGAATTGTAATTTTCGTTGGGGAATCTACGGTTCATTCTATTAGATATATAGTTTTGCCACAGGCAAACAGACGTAACACCTTGAACATTTCATAGAGTAAAACCATTTTGCACGAACATTACTGCCATCTGTTGCGTACAATGTGACATCTAATAAACTGTACAGACTTCGTTAGTGCGTCGATGTCAAACACAAGGAAAGCGACCATGCGCTTCACAACTGGCACTACTATCCCAAGTAACACCCAAAACATGTTTTTAGAATGATTTGTTATTGATTGTTTAATAAAAGTATTATAAACATATTGCAAAACATGTCAAGTTCCAAGCGGTTTGGATCTCTCGTATTCTATATATCACTCTGACTAACGATCGAGCTAAAAATACTTTTTTCACTTCTGCAAGTGATTGATACTTTATTATTGTTCTTAAAAACATGGTTCCATACATGTATAAAACATGAACAGGGCAAGATTTTATGGGTAGTTCTAAATACGATTGAAATTGCATTACACCAACCATGTTTGGTGCAAAAGCGTGTTAATTTTTTCATGACGATGCTTGTTGTACAAGATTCTGGTTTCATTGCCAACGGGAAGCAAATTATAGAAACTCAGCGTTGACTTTTCAACAATCGGAGGTGGCGTAGCAAAAAAGCTACAAACCTATCACGCCAAGGACTCCTCTTCTATTTTTGTATGAGGATAATTTTTTTTCATTTTATGTTTTATAAGGCTTCTCTTTTTGCGCTTTTTACGTCATATTAAAGTTTGAAATAAAGCATTATAAACTAATATTGATTGCCTGTATTTGTCATTTAACAGTACTTTCAACGTGTTTAATACAAGCTGTGTTGCTTAGGTATCGACTGTCAACCATTTAAATTGAACGTTAGGTGAGTTTTCCTTGAATAGATTATAAGTGTTATGTCTATTTGTCTGTAGTTTCGAAAAAAGAGGAAGTTCTCGTTAGTTTCTATTCTTGTTTTGAAGTATTCTAAAAAGCTACTCACATCAAGTATTTTTACATTTTAAATAACCGTTGCCAAGACCACTGATAGCTGCTTGTTGCTAAACTTTTAATAGCAATCCACTTCTATCATCGCTGACCAAAGCGTCATTGCTCGTGGGATAGGAAAATAAGAAAAAAGGAGAAGATAAAAAGGTATTGATGGCATACCTTGCATTTGAGACATTATTGGTGATGTTCTCAAAATGACTTTTCATTTCTCTGAGAATTTCGAATTACTCTAACCTAATCAAACTTAGCACCAACCAGAAGTTACGGTGTATTTAGGGAGTTTTAAATTCTTGCCTACTCTTCAGCTTGGGATCAGTGTCTGTTTTAATCATTTACTATCATACGCAATGAAAAGCATTTCAAGTACACTGACTTGATGATTGATGATGAATTTGATTTGTTTTGTAATCTCAGATGTCAAAATCAAGGGCGATTAACAAATCAACTCATTTTGTTTCTATAACTACTCGTTTATTGATACTCATTAGAGTTTGAGTTTCAAGGCAGCTTTATTAAAATCGCAAGTGATCATCAAACATCAAAAAGACATTTTCAATTCAACCAGAATTATTATTTTGAATAGTGTCAATCGCAGAGTCTTACTGTCCTCTTTTATCATAATTACAACTTGCAGTAATTGTAACCTATCGATCTGAGCCTATAAAATTACACATAATGATTTACATCACAAGAAACAAATATTGTTTCTTCATTTGATACTCAAAATCTTAGATGAAATAGAACATTGGTATTGATAACAGCACAGGCGATAATGAACATCTATTGACGAATGAACAAAACCAAATAACGACTTCGAAACTCAGCGGATAATCTGGTCAAGAGAATACTGTCACATCAAAATTCAATTTTACGAAGATGGTTGGTCTGCCCGTTAAGGCTTTTCTATTTATTTATGGTTTGGTACATTTGAGCGCGGCCGGGTTGCTTTTTCGTATTTGTCTTTGGCATTAAACGCAAAAAAACGGACAAGGAGATCAATATCAACACAATGACCCTATGACAAAGTTAAACGTGGACACTGTTACTACTATAAACTACATAGAAATAGGTCTATTCTACTGCTTCAAATGGTGTTTTTTAAGCGGGGCCACCACGACCAATTTCTAATATACATGCTTGTCGTCGTCAGTGTTAAGTATCTTTGACTATGAGCTTCATTTCGAACATTCAGATAATAACCATAATCAAAACGTTGACCCTTTTCGATAATGGTGCAATTACATTCAGTTATTTTACCATAGGAAATACCTGGATTGCTGGTTTTGGGTTATTCATTCCACAAAATAAGTTCATAAATAACAACATGAGTTCCCATAAAAATGAAAAGTGTACATTTAGTCTTTCCCTTAGATTGAAATCAAAATATCTAAAACGAATTGCGGCATATCCCGCAGTATCACTCCTGATATTGATACCTTTAAACTAAAGTCCTACGACGTCGCAGCGAAATAAATGACCAAAATATGTGATAATTTCACTATTGGTCAATTTTTTTGTCTCAGATGCAGATATATAACATAAGATAATCCTCTCATACATCACTATCGGCAAAGTGAAAATTTTGTCCTATAAAAGGGAGAAATATTAGGCAATCATGAAGGCCACGAAGACCATTAAAGTGCTGCAAAATTAATTAGATTTAAACGACGAGTGGTTGAAACTGTCGAAACAGATTGGTCCCACCTAAAATTTAATGAGCAACTTCAAAGCAAAAGCATGGCCTTTGGATATGTAGACGATGTTCAATAATGTAATGATACGTAAAGTACATAATCTTGTACTTTATTCTCTGAAAGTTTGGAGAAAATATGTTGGCTTGCGTTGAACGAGGAGGTATACAGTGCGAAAAGCCTGCCAGAAATTGAGGCTTTCATCAAGAAGTATCACACGAAGGAGGGTGTGGTCATTTGGCCGCACCCGGTCTCGGTCTTATTTATTTATTTATTCGTCAACAGATAAAAATGTTTATCCCAATGACAACTAGATAACACTTAATTACATACAAAAACTAACACATACATCTTCGGAAACAACGCTTATTAACATCACGGGATACATTAAAATTAAACACGTTATAACAGCTGTTGAAAACGCGACACATGCTTAGCACAGGTTCGTGTTTGCCGTAGTTGGTCCTTGAGTGCCGGTTTATAAAGAAAGATTGTAAACGTAGGTTTCGTCGTCGAGTGTTGATGTTCAAGAGACCAAGTAAAGTTGAACAGTCGATGTTTCCCTGAAGGATGTCACC
The DNA here is from genome assembly GCA_024533555.2 of Aedes koreicus. Classification (NCBI taxonomy): domain Eukaryota; kingdom Metazoa; phylum Arthropoda; class Insecta; order Diptera; family Culicidae; genus Aedes; species Aedes koreicus. Next base: position 30,482 of record JAHHFK020005705.1, on the reverse strand, counting down.
AACGAAACACGCTTTGGCCACCATACGCCTCCCTTCTAACAATTCCAGGCTGATGAGCTTACACCGACTTTCATAACTTGGCAATCTGCGAGGGTCTTGCCAACGAAGATGTCGCAAAGCAAAGCGTATAAACCTTCGCTGAACGGCTTCGATCCTCTGGACTGCATTTTGGTAGAAAGGGGACCAAACGACAGCACAGTACTCCAAAAAAGGACGAACCAAAGAGCAGTATAGTGCCTTCAGGCAATAAACGTCTTTGAAGTTTTTTGCGAAGCGGAAGATGAATCCTAACTGCGATGAGGCTTTAGAAACAATATAGGCAATGTGATTCTCGAATGACAGTTTGGAGTCGAGCATTACTCCCAGATCCTTGACTGTTGTTTCAAGTATCAAGCGTGTTCCTCGAAGGATGTACTCGTGGAGATACATCGCACGTTTTCGGCCAAAGGAGATAGCCGAGCATTTGGATACATTTAAGGACATTCTGTTGATCCGGCACCAGTCGTCGAACACTTGTAGTTCCTGTTGAAGAAAATCGGCGTCTTCTGGACATTTTATGACATAGTACAGCTTTAGGTCGTCCGCGTAGGATAATTTCAGGCATCTGAGGACCAAGTTCACGTCGTTCATATATAACAGGAAAAGAAATGGACCAAGGTGGCTGCCTTGCGGAACGCCAGATGTTACTGAGAAGCTGGACGAGGCATAATCTGAGATCTTCACAGACATAGTACTACCAGTCAGGTATGAGCGGAGCCAGTTCAACAATTGATCGTGAACCCCCATTTTGTCGTATTTGGAAATTTCAATCTGATGGTTCATTTTATCGAAGGCCGCAGAGAGATCTGTGTATATGGCGTCTACTTGATGACCGCGTTCCATTTCACGGATGACGAACGATGTAAATACGGTGAGGTTGGTCGCCGTCGAGCGCTTGGGCATAAAACCGTGTTGTTCAGGAGAAATAGTATGTGAATAGTCATGGACCAGCCTTTGAAGAACAATTAGTTCGAATAGCTTAGATACAGCACTTAGTGCAGCAATCCCACGGTAGTTGGTGACGGATCGTTTGCATCCCTTTTTGTGTATTGGGAAAACAAACGACTCTTTCCAGCATTCAGGAAACACACCGGAGGTTAATGACAAATTGAAGACCATAGCCAGTGGCACAGCCAGTGCGTTAAGGCAACGCTTCAGGACAATTGAAGGAATACCATCAGGACCGCATCCAGTTGAGCTTTTCATCTGCTTCCCTGCTAAAATCACCATATCACTATGGATAGTGAGTGCAGATCCAAATACAGACAAACGGGGAACATTGCTAGTAGCTGCTTCAAGGCCCTCGGCATCCAGCATTTCGTCGCAGAAGACACTGCTAAACTGCGTACGGAACAAGTTGGCGATATCCGCGACAGAGTCAGCTTCGTGAGTGCCGTCAGTCATGGTGGAGGGTAAGCCGGTTGCCTTCCGTTGATCATTCACGAACCGCCAAAAGCTCTTCGGTTTCGTTTTGAGACGGCTCTGCAATTGAGACTGATGAGAGTTGTATAAGCTGTTATTGAGGTGTTTGTAGTCGTCGTTGGCGCGTGCGTAGATTGTCCTCGTAGAATCGGTGCGATATTTGCTGTGTTTCCTAAGAGCAGCCCTTTTAACTCGTTTCAAATGTTTGAGGTCGGAGTTAGACCAAGCAGGTTTGGGAGGCTTACGGTTGAGTTTCTTAGGCACGAATTGATCAACGGCGTACAGCAAAATGTTACACAAAGTCGAGGCAGCAGAATTCGCATCCCCGTTTGCAAGGGTCGTGTTCCAATTCACGCCGGCGAGAAAGTTATTCATTTCCACGAAATCAGCTTGGGTGAAGTCATAATAAACGTTTTCGATGTTGTCTTATAGTCTTATAGTATACCAAAAGATCACTGGAGGGATAGATCAGCTGAAGACAAAAGTTGTACCGAAGACCACTATCCCTCCCAACGTCCCTCAGCTGCAACCGATAGAAAACTTTTGGGCAAACCTCAAACGGAGGATCGAAGTAATCCAATAATTTAGTGCCCAAAACGGAGGAACAGCTGATTTCCAAGGCCACGAAAAAGGTGATGAAAATGCTGACAAGTATCATTTTTGTAGAAGCATTTTTGTAGAAGGCCTAATAAACATAGGATTGAAGGATTGAAATATTGTTCCATTGAATTATATTTTGTAGATTTTTTTTCATCGCCATCCGCTATTATAGACTGTTCCAGAAAGTATAAGCACACTTTCAAAATAACAAAAAAATCATGTTTTTTTTTAGTTTTAATAATTTTATTTGGCAAATCATATTTGTATTTGTGTTTTATATGATATTTTACTCTCGTTTAATCAAAATATTAAATTATAGCCAAGACTCCTAACTTTTCCTCGAACATGACCCATTAGCTTCTGCACAGTGGTACTTCCCACCATTTTGACCAATTTTGGCCAATCTTTTTTAAATTTTTGGATGTCGTCCGCTGGTTTTATGAATTTTCGAAGCTTTGCTTTGGTTAAAGCCCAAAAAGTCTCGATTGGCCGTGCTTCCGGGCAGTTCAGCGGATTCATGTCTTTCGGCACGAAACATACATTTTGTACCATTCTAAAGTGTCCTTTGCGTAATGACATGACGCCAAATCAGGCCAAAACACTACTTGACCTTCGTGCTGCCTGATCATCGGCAATAATCGCTTCTGGAGACATTCCTTAACGAATTTCTTAGTGTTCATCGTCTCCGTTGTGATGTACGGACTAGATGTTTTACCACACTCGCATATTGCCTGCCAAACCATAACCTTCTTACCGAATTTTTCGGTAAAAATTGCCTTCTTTGTTTCGGGGATGTCTTTGTCTTCGCTTACAGTATAGAATTGTGGCCGGGAAGCGTTTTATAATATAGTTTAACATACGTTTCATCGTCCATTATTATACACCCAGAATTTTTACACAATAACGAATCGTAGAGTTTACGGGCCCGTGGTTTCACGGACGTGGCCTGTTTAGGGTTCCTTTTGGGGTTTTTCTGCTTCCAGGATGTTTTTAGCCCAAGTCTTTCTTTGGCACGCATGACGTTACTCGACGAGGTCCCTAGTTTTTTCGCAACATCCCGAACGGAAATCGCTGGTTTTCGCTTGTAGGCATCCCTGATCTTTTTATCGATATCCGGACTAACAGGACCGGATTTCCGACCACTCTTCGGCGCATCTTCAAACGTACACTGTTCTCTATATTTTCGAATCGCAGATCGTACCGCTCCGACGCTTACACCCTCTTCCTTGGTAATTTTCTCAAGGAGAGTCCGCTCACAGTGCACCATTTGTGCACGATACTTTTTCGTTGATCCGGAGTAAGACCGCGCATTTTGATAGGTAACACAAAACTGAGCACTTTTTTGATGCTATGTCATTCAGAAATGTGCAAACAAAAGGAAGCCAAAACATGTTGAAATATTTCATTATATTCAAAGTGACCATTAAAATAAGGTGTGCTTATACTTTCTGGAGCAGTCGTTAGTCCTTTTTTAACTTCCGTTATGATTACCGTCTGGTAATTCTCGTCCCATTTTTCACTGTCGCTATCTTTGTAAATTTCCTCAGTTTTGCGTTTAGGTTTTCTTATCATAATTTCTGTAAAATCTTCTTCCGTAATTTTTCAAATTCTATCTTTATTCTGTGCTAATGAATCTGTTCAATTAAGATTGTTTCTTCCCCCAAAAGTTGGCATGATGGCAAAAAATGCGCCTTGCAAATGTTGCAATCATTTCTTGAGAAAGCCGCATTATTCGACGATTTTGCCGATTATGATCCACAAAGCGTTTTATGAAGCAAACAAAATCATGCAACTGTGTGCCAGCGAATGGCTGCACACGGGTTCCTATAAAACAAATGAATTGATTTCAACGCTGTACCACTTCTAGGGTTTTTTTTCATTAGGGCGAATCTACAATTGAGAGATTCTCTCCGGGCTCGCTCTCTTTCATTCATAAACCAATCACCTTTACGTTTTTCATTCTACTATTTGTAGAGTATGCTAGCCAGCACTGTTGTGTTTCGATCTGTACTAAAGAATCCCTCGAAAGTTTTATAATGGCGCTGTTATGAATGAAAGAGAGCGAGCCCGGAGAGAATCTCTCAATTGTAGATTCGCCCTAATGAAAATAAAACTCTAGACTTAGTGTCTTGACAGTCGACGCAACCGTTGGGTCTTTATTCAATTATCATCAACTTTTTAATGTAGATGAGTGTTTACCACAGAGAGCCACAACGCTTTGGGCCACGGATAGAATTCCGCGGACAAATGTTTTTTCTTGTTTTTTTTTCTCTTATACGTGCCATCATCGGACTACGCCTCATTCTCAACAAATTTGCCCTCCTTGAACCACAAAGCATTTTATTATACAAACAAAGCCATGCAACTGTGTGCGAGTGACAGGTTGCACACAGTTGGTGGACAACATATTTCTATTGTATGGTTACAATACATTCAATTGTCAATCTATGAGATTTTTTTATTCGGGTGAAGATTACCATAAAAGGCCATCACGCTGACGGCCACGGTTCGAATATCGGTTCCGAATGTGGATCGTTTTCGTAACTGCGAGCCATTGAACTTTTGGACCCCATTCTCACACTCATCAACTAATGCATTGAATTGATGTGTTGCATTTTTTTCTCCCAAGTTACGATCCATGGCGAGAAATGAAACTAAATCATGCGAAATTGCATTACAATCTTACCCTTCTATTTTGGGTGTTCATTCTTTCTTTTTCTAAATTGTTAAGAATTTTCTTGATTGATGCTAAAACTAAAAATAAATTCCAAGACGCTACGACCATATAATAAACAAACATGTATCATACATCAAAAGCCAGACGATAAGGACCGTTTTGGATAATAAATATTTGGTCCTGGAATCAGTTTTTTGCATTCAAATGACAATGTTTGAATATCCATGCATTATTTTTCCGGTTACCTTTTTATCTTGAGGAATGTTGGAAGCTTTGATGCTGTCAAGAAATGTTAGAGCGCAGGCTTCCGCAGAACCTAGCACTTAACTAAGTTTCTTTACTCTCAATTAATTCAGTTTGATTCAGACAGTAAAGAATAAGGTATTGAAAGGCAGCTTCCTCTTCCGGCTTTGTTCACATACACAGCAGACTGAGGAATATGTTAACTCAGTCAGTTGAAATATAGAGGTGGTGCCAACCAGCCGGCCTGTTGTTTCACTTACACGCATATCACTCATTGAACCTGATTGTTTATCAACAACCCTTCACACACTGAAGCCGGCCAGTACCCATTAATGGGTAAAATATCACCCATTTCGAACCTAAGTGGGTTAACTCCTTAAATGGGTAAAACAATTTTACCCATTAATGAGTAAGAGCCTGTACGTCAGGCTATCAGGTATTATTTACCCATTTTTCAAAATGTTTGTTATTTGGGAAATGGGTATGAAATACCTATTTTTCAAAACGTTTGTTATTTGGGAAATGAGTATGAAATACCCATTTTTCAACAAGTTCGTTATTTGCAAAATTGGTATGAAATACCAATTTTTCGTAATTTGTTTTTAGTTGTGATATTGAATAATGAGCATTAGCACAAAAATAATCGATCGCAATTACTGTATCTGTATTTGTATTTGTGTATTCGTAACGAGACCTCCTTTCAGCAAATACCTTATTATTACTTGATTACATGATTACTTCAAACGATGCGTCTAACAACCAACCTAACTACCGGAAGCTCTGGTTTAAACTCATCAATGTTCCGCGCAGATACTCGGAAGTTCGATTCTACTGATGAAATTAAGGCATTTGATATTGTTTTATTAAATTATTAACGAACCTCTCAGTTTTTGGAAGATTTCGCTATACAATTTAATCTTCAGTTCTTCCATATTATACGCGTTTTCGTGGACTGGATTCCGACGCGAAGTATTTCAACTATACAAAGCGAGCCAGGAGAATGCTAAGATAATTTTTACCCATTAATGGGTAGAAAAATACCCATCTTTTGGTCTCTCATTGAAAATAAAAAAAGGGTAGTTAGTATGGTAGTTCCCTTTCACCGATAAGTGGTAATTTTTTTTTTTTTTTTTTTTTTTTTTTTTGTAATTTTTTTCCCTTTTACCCAACCGCCCCCCCCCCCCCTAAAAGACGGAGGGGTCTATTTAACAAAAAAAAAAAAAAAAAACCACACAAGAAGAAACAAAAAAAAAAAAAAGTACCCCCTAAAGAGGAAAGGAAACTAACCGTGTGCATTATTTTAATTTTGAAAGTACCCATTTTTTGACAGCTTTATATACTATCGAAAAATGGGTACATTTTTACCCATTAATGGGTACTGGCCGGTTTCAGTGCAGCCAACTAACAAAAAATAACATGCAAAAAAGCAGAGTATGGACTGCTCACCTTCAACGCTTTGCTAAAGATGTCATTTCCAGGTGTGTTACTCGTTATATTTTTTATAATACATTGCAAAAGGATTAAATAATGTTTAATCAAATTTAAGATTTTTCACATGACAGACATCAAATAGTTTCAACCGGGAAAATCAATATTCGCAATTTTCGCTACGTTGAATTTCAATCGATTTTACTGAGCTGATGGAGGGAAGCGTGAATTTCGGTAGAACCATTTCCGAGGCCAATCATTTACGAGATTTTGTTCACTCCAAACACGTAGATGAAGCAAATATGAAGGCACGTACATACAGTTGTTCTGAAAGGGCGGCGGCGTTTTGGATTTAAGTCCAAGAAGGAGCGAATATACCTATATGGAATAAAAGAATAACTGGGTCGGCGATGACGCTGTGCTGAAAATAGTGTTCGAGCATGTTTTGACTACGGTCCTTGTCCAAGGAACCATCGGCAAAACCGCGTGAAATATGCGACCTGACTCATCACGTACTATGAGGTCTGTAGTAGTGAAACAGGTTCTGAGCTGTTTGGGCTTCTTAGTGTACGTGCCTGAATCTTTGCGTTCCGCAGCTGACTGACTGAATTCATAATGAGTTCAAGGCACATGTGTCGGTATAACAATGAAATTTTAATGGAATTGGGAGCTATAGGCTCCAATTAATTAACATTTTCAAAATCAGGTTAAAGCTTAACGCATTTGATATAAATGTGCCTAATTCAAGTAGAAAATATTGTTTCAACCAGCAGTTTGAAAATTAGTTATCCTGTGATAAATTTCCCAAGGATCAATGATTATATCACTTCTTAGCCATGACCGACTAAATCAAATCAAACTCTTAACCATGCTTCGAACGGTAAAACCCGGGCGCCTCCCGTTTGCGAGGTGAAGTAATTGCCATGAAAAGAAAGAGAGACGGACGTAAAATGATCACCAAGATAAGATGAAAAGGCGAGAAATAAAAAGTCGGAGAAAAACGGAAAACAAAATAAACACATTTGATCGAAAAACGACAATGAGACAAATAATACGAACAGAACAAACGATCGCTACACGACATACAGGAGGGAAAAAACGAACCAGCAGGAAAAGTTAAACCGCTGATGCTTATCTTAAGAACCTCTCGTCAAGCTATCAATTGTCGTCTACCATTTCACATTAAAAGGAGTGTAAAAAGAAAGTAAAAAAATAAATTTCTATATTAATAATGCATGCGTTTTTTTTTAGATAAAAAATTAAAGATTAAAATCCAAGCTCAGCAACAAATGAATTACGTGAATGTTTTCTAGATTTATTCCACGCTATTTGTAGAATAGTTTTAATATGTTTCGTAGATCAATATAGCAAATAAATTCAATATTTAGTTCTAGTCTGCAAATATCGTTTCAAAATTTCAATTACTTAGTTGCCTAGACGGTAGAGACATTGTATGACCAATCCACGGACAGGGGTTCTATTCCAGGTCGTGTACCGTCAGGTGAGTTTTGAAATGTTGCTTCAAATGCAAGCAATGATATAAAAACAATTTGGAATAGATTCTATCTTCCGAAGAGAATAAATTATTTCCGACCTTTTTATTATCCACCCACCAATAATTAACAACAAGATCATTCCAAACTTGTAATGGGAAAACTTTGTGGAACAAAATACGATAAAAACGTATCAATCTAAATCCAATAATGAAACAAAGCTACACCTCATTCTATCGTTGATTCGGCGATTTTCATGCCCTATAGACCTTGCAACAATCACAAAGAAGATGAATAAGAAAAGAACGTTCTTTTTTTGCTTCAATAATCTCAGTCCCTTTTTCTAGAACTGTTGCGTCCGAGTGCATGAAAACACCAAAAGCAGCAAAAACCAACAGCAAGGTGCAAAATAAAAGTTAAATGAATTTTTGCTTACGTCAAGGGTAATAAAAAAGTCACACTCAAGCATTAAAAGAAAAGCGACGGAAGGTGCGGGTCTTTTTTTCTGCCAGTGGTTTTACTTTCAGAATAAAGGTTGATGAAAGATATTGAAATTGTCATGCTCATTAACTTGAACCGGACTGAAAGTACAGATATCCAATGCTGATGTACGCTCAGCATGCTTAGCAATAGTTATATCAGCTAACAGGATTAAGGCCTGTACTCGAAAAAAAGGAACCAGACAAAAGTGTTCGCCAAAAATTTATTTTAAATCGGATTTCCTTGAAACTTTCAGGGAATGAACTTAAACATATGGATTATGTTTCGGCATAATTACTTTATTCAATTTCCTTTTCATCGCTGAAAGCCCGCACCTTTCCCTTAAGACCCCTCATTACATTTTGTGCAATGGTGGAGCCGACCTTTTTGGTCACTTTCATCCATTCTTTCTTCAACTCCATCTCGTTCTTAAACACCTTGGACGATTTTCGAAATTTGGCCTTCATTATGGCCTAAAATCTTTCCACCGGACGAATCTCTGGTGAATTTGGGAGGTTGGCGGTTTTTGGTACAAAAACAACGTTATTGTCTCTGTACCAATTCAACGTCGATCGCGCAATGGCATGATGCCAGGTCCGGCCAAAATAATGTCTCGCCTCCGTGGGACCGCAAGAAGGGCAACAGACGCTTCTGGAGGCACTCGGTGCGGTAAATTTCGCTGTTGACGGTACCCGTTGTGATGTACGGTTTACTCAGTTTACCGCATTGGCATATGGCCTGCCAGATCAAGTATTTTTTGGCGAATTTGTCCGCTTTCTTCTTTTCTTATGTCTTCCGGAACATCAAAACGTGATTTGGCAACGTAGAACTCCAGCCCCGGTATCTGCTTTGCGTCTGCCTTGATGTAGGTTTCGTCATCCATAACCACACACATCGGTTTCGTTAACCACTCTCAATACAGCTTCCTTGCGCGGGATTTGGCCACCGTGTTTTGTTGATCACGCCGGTTCGGTGCCTTGCGGACCTTGAATACACGAAGCCCAGCTCGTTTCATGGTTTGCAGAACGAACCAGGCGGAACAATTTGCCTTCAGAGCCACATCGTGAATCGAAAGGTTTGGATTACAGTTGAAATAATCCAACACCTTCCGGGCCTTCACAGGGTCAGCTGTCTTCGATTTTCTTCCACTTCCAGCCCGCCGCTCGGTCGTCTGAGACTCCTTAAACGATTTTACCACCCTAGACACAGTTGTATGGGTGATTCCCAGTTATCTTTCGATCCATCTCATGGTCGGAGTCGGATTTTCCATGACAGCGTGCAAAATTCTCCGGCGATTTTCTTCTTGTTTCGATGACATCTCAATAACCACTAAACTGATTGTTATGAAATTTTGCACATGTAAACAATTCACTCCAAACTAGTATACCCAGATTTTCATCAATTTTTACCCACGGACAGAAAAGTTACTCACGGATAAATATGGTGCATTTTTTTTTCGTGTACAGGCCTTAACATTAGGTATTAAAAAGTTATTTTTGCCTCCTCGGGAAGCTAATCCTACACGAATTTGATTCGTTAGTTCGGTCAAGTGCAGGAACCTGATGGACAGCAATTTTCCCATAGCCAAGATCTCTAGGACCCAAACGTCAAAAGATTCATTGTTTGTAAACAATGCTTGCATTTGTACCCGTAGTAATAAACGTCAGACGGGTCCCAAAATTTAGTAACTTTTACTTATTTTTGTAAAACAGTCTGAAACGTCAAACAACGGGTAAGGCGATTTATGAAAGTGGGTAAATCTCACTCTATTCTTCATAAATCTGGTGTATGTCTACTGTTTGTACAATGGAAACATATTTGTACTCTTTCATGCGGTGATTTCCAGATTTAAAAAAAAACTAAAGTTCTACAGCGAAAAACAGTGATTAGTCCTTTAGAATTCAGGTAACTTTGTGCAGCTGTTTAAAAGAGAATAGTCTTTTGATATCCCAGAGATTTTTTATGTTTGTTTTTTTTCCGTTTTCTTTTTTTTCTCGCCCCAAAAAAATTTTTTAAAAGGTTTCCAAAGGGGCAAAAACCCCCCCCCCAAAAAATTTTCAAAATCTTTATGGTCTTATAAAAGTTTTATTAACTTGTTTCCACAACCGTGTAACCAGCGGTTCCAAGAGTTACTTGCTGGCTCCACCGCAAGGATCCTTTTTATTCCATCGAACCCACCGTGTACAATGTCTCACCATATACCGGCGAGAGTTCTCCTCTTGTCGGTATAAAGGGTGAGTGCCGATTGCGTCTCAATACTACCACACTACCTGGAAGGAATTTATCGGCAGCGGCTTGAGCGCTAGCAGAAATTGATACAAAGCTCGCCAGCCGTATAACATGGGCCTATTCATGGAGCATTGTCGAAAGGTTGACCGACTGGAAGAGCATTGTCAAAATGTTCGGGTGCTTTCGGCTCGGTCGTACCATGTAAAATCGAATGACACAAAAAGCTCAGCTTTTGGCTCAAATCGGACAGTCTGTTCGTCACTATACCGGGAGTATTTAAGAGTGCGCGCCGGCTTGGTTGAATTTATAAAATCGAGTGGTGGAAACTCTTAATTTAAGTTCAGTATCTAGTGCTAAATCTGGGAAAAAAGGAACTTTTGTAAAATACAATTACGGTTAGTGACACAAAATGTTAGCTCTTGTAAGTTATAAAATGAAAGTTAACTGTTATTATTGTTAAAAGGTTAGTTGTGTTAGGAGACATACGTGCCAATTGTGTTAGTTGGTTGTGTTGATTAGTGCTACGAGAAAAAGCTAAAACTAGTGTCAAAAGAAACATGAAAATTGTACATATTAAAAGTGACGTCACAAGGGTACTAATGTTCGGGGAAGGTCCTGAAAGCGGGCCTTTTTCTCTTTCTTCCGCAGTGCGTGGTGGAGCGAATGGTGATCTACTAGTGGACAGGACAGAGGTGGCCAATTCCCAGCACATGCCTATCGAAAACGCAACACTCCCCGAAACGTTAAGGACGAACATATCACGGAAATTGTCCTATCCCACGTGTCATTTCTTTAGGCACGATTTCGGCCATTGTTCTCGGGCTATTATCGCATGCTACTGTTCTCCGGTCATCATCGCATTGTTCCTCCGCCATAATTGCATGCTATTGTTCGTTGGACATCACATTCGTCGGCCATCACGCTTGCCACCACGCTGTTGCGAACGACCATTGCTCCATCCCACCACGTTGTCACGGACGACGGTCATCGGTACGTCCCATCACATTGTCGTGGGCAAAGGCCCGAACTCGTCGAAGACCACGAAACGAATCCCTGCCAAAATCCGAAGGAGCGCCGTTACAGTGTTCGCAACCGAAGCCGCCAGCGAGAGATTCCGCTGTTTCAGTTCACGGTGTGACAGCACAGGATGTCCCGTAGAACTCGATAGATACGACGACCACCCTAATACCAAGCACCAGTCAGTTTCGAATCCAGCATCGAGTCATCGAGTCCTGCCATCATCTACAAGTTGCCGTCTGCCGATCGTCATGTAAAAGAGTAACCGCAAGTAACCCTCAAGAAATGTTTGTGACGTCACCAATTAAGCCACTGTTGGCTAATAAATTAGCATGTTAAGATAAAAGTATCTGATAGGCAACTTCTTCTTTCAAACTGATCCTTCATTAGGCTTTTCCACTGCTTTTGCTCTTTCTTTTGCGTTTTCGGACTCGTAAAGGAGTCATCAGGCCTCGCTCAGTGTGGTTGACAAAAAGAACGATTGGTTTGAGAGCTTTTGAGCCCCCTGGTACGGCACAGTCTGTCGATCTTTCCACTTTGCCCCATACGGGGGGCCTGCCCGCCCAACAAAATTATATGTGTCCCCCCCCCGCAAAAAAAAAATTTGGGGGGGGGTAAATGTAAAAAAAAAAAGAAAACCACCCTTTTTTTTCCCCCCCTTCCCTACCTTCGGAATAGCTAGCGGGTAACAACCGTCAGTAGTGTGGGCCACCTTGTACAAACTTCGGCTTTAAAGAAGCATAGAGGAGCATTGGTAGACAAAACAGTTTTTAATCTAGTTTTATCAACAAAGCCGGGAGGAGTGCTATACGGCGAAATAAAACTAAAATTATTACTCGGGAAGTACATCTTGTACCTTGCGCCTTGCAATGCGTTCTTGCGCTTATCGATACTAGAATCTTTGTTTTTGTTTTGATTCGCTGTGTTATTCGATAGAATATTTGAGGGATTGTTTGTTGTTAGTTATGTTTTTAGGGGTGATTCATTAAGCTTGGGACCAATGTGCCGATTCTTTCTGAGCTAAAAACATTTTCTTCGTATTACTGTGGTATTACTGTGAATTAGATTATTTTTTAACCAGTCTTGGATTCAAAAGTATTACCTCTAAACCGTCGTTTCACATCTTCTATATGTAAATAAACAAATTTTGACAACTGTTTCATAAATCCGATTGACGAAACCTCCACTCTACATTTGACTAACGTAAAGGGACTTCTGATCTGATAGATGAATTACTTTAGGTTTGTTTTACCAGCTCTCAGGAACGTGCCACAATAGTAATAACAATAAAAACAGCAAGACAGGCTCAGAAATCACCATCAGCATTCGGCAGTAATTCGGCATACGCTTGAATGGTAAACAAATAAATTGACCATGCTCTAATTCAACCACTTTTCCGCCCGTGTACCACCCGTCCGTGCAACCAGCAACGTTGCATTTGGCGGGTAATGCTTGAACTGATGCGACCAACCGAGAAGAGGAAAACACTCCGATCCCCTTCTCAGGCTCGATTGGCTTTTTCCAACATGCCTACGTTCTCCACAGGGGATTGGCAACTGGTCCGAGAACCGGTACTGGTCATCCGGTTGGAATAACTTTGGGATTAATATGAGGCCAGAGAAAATTCCCAGAGGTAAATAAAACGACCCATAAATGCTTATACCACGGTATGATGTATCGAAATGGACCAAAAGTGCTACCGAATACATACTGCCACCAAGTTCTTGGCCCATCAAACCAGGGGATCGCCAGGAAAAGTCATAATATGTGCTATCGAAACGAATGGAATCGATAATCTTTATGATATTGGATAGAAGCGTGAAAGTGGAAAAGCAGATGAGTCCGAGTGGATGAAGATATAAAAAGGAAACGGTTTTCGGAAAATTGACCGCAACGAGTAAGCGCCTAAAACCACAGGAATGTTTGTTTACCTTCGTGAATACAAGCAGAAAGTAAAGCGCATTTCATTAGGTACGAAAATATTGATAGGATTATGTCTGATTAAAGTTGGCTCGCTCTCAGTATCATATTACACAATTTAAATTCGATTGTCTAATCAAGTTGTTCTTCTACTCTCAACCCTCAGTTTATGCAGAAGGCTGGGTTAAATTAGATTTTCTGGGTGAAAATTTGTGTGAATTAAATTTAATTTGGTTTGCATAGAACTTTGGCTTGCCTGTCACCAATAAATAGATGGTCGGAGAACGAGCAAACGGTGGTGACATTTTTCATCACTCTCGTTATTTAGACGTTCCCCTTTGGGTTTGCATTGAAAAATCTCCCCCTTTTATTAGCACTGCGACCAATCTGGAATAATAATTACCCAGAAGCATACGATGATTAATTAACCAAGTTTGTGAATAAATAAAAAGATCAATAACAAGCTTGATAAATCTTAAGGCTCCGACCGGTACCGACTACCTGATAATGATCGCATTAAAAAAGCGACTATTTTCGGATGGATGGTAAAAAAGAACAAAAAGAGAAATTTTAACAAACCAAATTGCATTTTATTCATTAAGAAATTGAAAATGTCACAAAAATACTCCCACTCCCTGCCGCGCCGCCTTGCGGCAGTTAGCCGGAACTTTGGCCATAGGTGAAATAAGAAGCTTGTAGGCATATTCTTCAGTTCCTTGGTCGCCTTTTTGATCAAATCATCCGTCGTTTTGGCCATGAAATTATTTGAATATACTCTTCTCTACAAATTGGCCCAGAACTTCTCGATTGTACACTGAAAATTTGATTTTCGTAAATAAGCTTCCACTCGCTTCGTAATCATGGATTTTGTACATAGAACAAATGTCTCGTATATTGTATGAAACATTCATATTGCTTTTTATCTAGTGAAATTCTATCATTACACCTTTTTGTATAATGCACGAAATAGATTTCGTGAAGACCAGCCAATCACTCCTTCGCTGATGTTCCTGCTGGGATGGGCGGGAATAATTTACATATCCCTAAATACAAATTGCAGCGCTGTCGAGAGTTATAACTTCATACTCATTATTCAAATATCACCTCACGAGCATAGTGATGGCATAGTGAGATCAACCGAGGATGCATTATCAGCTCTTTTCAAAAATACAGGATCGAATCCCATGTCAGAAACATTAAAAAAAAAGTCGCTGGACTCCACGTGATTGCGCTTTTTTGTCAATTACATTTCTAGTCGATAAAGTAGATCTCTCAGTCATTCAGGCAACCATCAGAGAGACGTTTCTTTTAAATTGGAAACAAAATATTCGTAGCTCTTCTTATTGCTTTCGTACAATGCACGAATGTTGTTTCTGTGTCAACGAATGCTTCGTGCTTCTGACAGTTGCCTGTGTGCCATTACTTACGAATGTATCTTCGTAAAAAGAACAAATCAGTTTTGTTGCTGAAAACAACGAACAGATTTGTTAGTTCTACCTTCGATTTCGTAATATAAACTAAAATTAACTTTCAGTGTACAATTTAGAAATGACTACCGTCACGAAAAATTGAAACACTGGACGCTTATAACTCGATCGTTTCTTGATTGATTTTTTTTTTAAGATTTTAGCAAGCAACTAGAGGTTTTTACGATTGCCATTTTATTTACTCAAGTATTTGAAATTTTACGAATAAAAGATGAATATTTTTCGCGAACATATTCATCAATCTGTGTTGGAAAATTTTAAATAATGTTGCGTTCCGGCAAGTATCAAGAAATTCCCAACGTTTTCATTGTCGAACATGATATTCCGAAGTAACATTCTCTGCACATTCCAATTAGTACTTTTATAAATAGTTATTATGTTGTGTTAACGATTCGCTTTGGATAGAATTTACTTCTAAGAAGAAATAGATTTTGAAAAACTGTTAAAGTGAGAATAAGTACGATGCATAATTGTTTTGATGCCAACCGTATGCGCAAATTTCGGATGCGCGTTAAGATCAATCATACGGAAAATCCTCCGAAACGACCATGTACCGATGCCGAGCGAGCTCGTGGTTATCGGGTGAAACTGAAAGCAGCCAGAGGTAATGTCTTGCAAACTACTGGTTGGGATGCTGGAGGAGGGCCTTCAACTCGAGGCCGTATTATCATTAAAACCTTTCTAAAGAAGTAAAGAGTGTACAATCGAATTTTCCAACATGCAGCTGAGCTAACGATCTATTAAGACCACACCCACACTATTTTCACGAGGCTACTACTTACGGCAAGGATAGGAATCAAATGAAAATTTGAAAATAACTGAAACATAAACATTTCTCGATAGATTTTCGAGATTTTTGTTTCAATCAATTGGAGTTTTTCGCGACTGCCAAATTACAAAACTATCATTAATTTTTTACTTTGAATTCCCAAACAGACCCTGAACAATCTATAACGCAAAAAGGATAATGGTCTCCAGCTGGTCGATCATATCAACACCATCCAGTACAATCGTAACCGTTTCTGCATACCAACATTCAAACCTGACTTATGCTAACCTAACGTCCCATTAGAAGAGTACCTGCGTTGCAATGTTCCGAACGAAACTGAAGAAACTAATCAAACGGTTTAACGTAGTCTACGTCAACCGGCCGTGTGTTAAACACAACCCCACTGTTTTTTTCTAATGAGAAATCAATATTAGGTCTATCTCCTTTAAAGGTAGACCAGTAATTTTTTCAAAGGAAATTTTAGAGACACACATTTTCGTAGACTTTAAAAATTGGTCCGTTGTTGATTTTCTAAGACTGTATCATTATTGAATGAATACTTTTACAACTAAACTTCAATCCCGTGGAGCAACTTTCAAACCTTTTTTTTATATATATTACACATGTTCCTATATTTAAATTAGAAAAGACCTAAATTAAGCAAGGATACATCTTGACATGTCTTTTCCTGTTATCTGCAAAACGAAATCACAATCTAAAAGCAAAAGAAGGACCGCACTGAATGTTCCCATTCTTGCGTCAATTGAGGAAATATGCTTTCTTTTCTTGGAATATCAAGTTTTAGGGAATATTTATGAACATCCGAAATAAAACAACACAATTTCATCAGTCACATCCTATGCTCTACGCTCCGATACGTACTCAACACAGCAGTGTCACTGGGAGAGATCATAAAATAAATCCAGTGGCCAATGAATTACGAACTTCTGGTGTTTTGTTCTTCTTTCAATGCAACCGGGGTCCACTCTCTTCACGTGTCTCGCTATCATTACGTTTTCATCATATTTTGACATTTTTATGATTTGGTAGGGATTTCAAGTCAAGTCCGTTTGGTTTTGTTTTGTTTCTTGTGTTTTTTTTTTTTTGGTCCGTAGTCTGCTTTGCAACCTAATTTATGAGGTACCCTTTTGGCAGGCGCAAGACAGGTATGACAAATTGTTGCTGCGGAATAAAGAAATTATTTCGATGAGCTTTTTTCGTATGATCTTTTAACACAATTAGCTACCACTATAATTGACATAAGACAAGCATTTTTAACTGCTATTCGAATCACGAACACAATTGGAGAGGAAATTTTAATTATCTGTAAAACACAAGGAGCCGATCTAGATAGACAGTAGGCCAGGTGATGTCAAGTATGTGTCATACCTGGAAACAGATATCCATCTAGATAAAGACACCGTGTAATTCGGAGAAGAGATCTTTCGCTCACGAAACATAGATACAGAAAAAGTGTGCTGGGCAGGTTTTCTTAACACTGCATAAATTAAATGCAGACAGTTAAGCTGTAACCTTTTCCTTCGCTTTAAATTATGTCTGATGGGCAGAACATCATTTTCTATTCATGAATGACTCATTCATAGTTTGAAACAGAAACGTGCCTCGCCAATGCTTTTAGAGTTAGGTTTTTAGAGTAGATTTAAGCCGTACCGAAAGATGCATCAGTAGTAAATCAATTTAGTTTTTCTATCTACAGGTAAACCTCGATTATATGTACAAATACAACTATGTACAACTACCAAAATGTCATGTAAATGTCTGTCCCCTGAGACCGACACATGCAAGCATCCTTTGACACAAAAGAATCAGTTGAAAGAGAAGAGAAAATAAATTTAATCAAACACATCTTTCGTCGAATTGCGTATGTGTCAGTTTCAAAATACATAATTTAACACGAAATCTTTCTTTACGTTCCCCGAGTTTTTACAAACTTGAATTACGTTATGTGTAAAATTCATAATTTCTAAGTGTGTACCTATATCTAGTATATACTGGTTTACTATACTGTGCTAAGAAATAATTCAATGGCAGTTGATAAAAAATTGGCTAAGTGATATAATGATAATGAATTAAGCTTTATCTTTGCAGCCATGCTTAAAAAATTAAGAATTTTCCATCCTCTGTTAAACTTTTCACGAAACTCTTCTTAAATAGAAATATATATATAAATATATATATATATATATATATATATATATATATATATATATATATATATATATATATATATATATATATATATATATATATATATATATATATATATATATATATATATATATATATATATATATATATATATATATATACACAAAGAATAATGATTATTAAAATTAAAAAAACCATTGTCAAAATTGAAAAGTTGCGTTGGTTATTTTCCGTAGAAAGCGGTTAACTTTCAAAACCAAAACCTTCAAACCGTCAATTCAAAATTTTGCTGCTCTACATTTAAAAGTTGAAACTTTTTAAACAAATTCGTTGAAAATAAAAGCCAATTATTTTTTATTCCAAAATAACCTTTCATCCAGAAAGTGTCGTGCAATTTTAATAAAAGTATGCTGTAAAAATACTTTTAACATAAAAAGTTTTCTTTTCAGATGAATTGTAGAACAGTCAAATCCACACCGTGGCATATTTGAAAATGAAAGCAAATTATTGTTATTTGAAAATGAACTTTATACTAGAAAGTATCGTGCAATCAAAATAAATGTGTGCTGTTTTGATTGAAAGAAAAAATGGTTTAACATAAAAAGGTTTTAATTTTCAAATGAATTATTATAACTTTCATAGAGACCGAACCGGAGGTTGGCGTCGTTCAATCAGTTTCCATCCCGAAAGATCCAAGTTGAAATATTTTCTCCATATCTTCCGAATGCACCTGAGCCAGCTCTAGCATCTGCTGCCTTTTAAAAAAAAAAAAAAAAGGGATTTACAGTGACATGGCTGTTTGCAACCGAAACATAAGCGATTCGTTTTCGCCAAAGGAACATCAAACAACAGAAGAACCATTTTCCTTTGTGTTGTAGATAATTTTGGTATAAGAATTCACTTTTAATTTAATGAAAAATAAACTTTCAAATCAAAAGAAGAACATTCGTGGTAGATAATTTTACTTTCAGAAAAATAAAAACTGTTCAAAGTAAATTGCAAAACTTTTAATAGAACAAGATTTATTTTTTCTTTTTTTATTTTTTATTTTTTTATTAGGATGACCATGTTCGATATAGGGTTACCAGAAAAATTGACATTTTTCAAAAAAATTTATTTAAAAAAAATCATAACTTCTGAACCACTGGGTCGATTTGCAATGTCTTTCTATGAATAGAAAGCTTATTATTTTATTGTTTTTATTAAAAATATTGATTAAAATAATTAATGTACTTATATTTGCTAATATGGTCAAAGTATTTGTTTTTTATAATTTTCGAAATGTTGGACCACAACGACTGTTTATTTTTATATTTTTTTATCAAAATTCAAACATTTTTACATAACATATCAAAAAATCTTAAATGTTCATCGAGCCGTTTTTGAGTTAAATTTTTTTGAAAATTTCAAGTTTTTTGCCCATACACACATGGAATGAGCATCATTTTCCAAATTTGGCAACAAGCGCTGTCTGAGAGAATCTTGGGAGGTCGGAATTGGCCACAGGGTCGGGATTGGACCAGGCTCCGCTATATTAAGGAATTGGAGCTCAAATCTCAAAGCTTTAGACTACAAGCAAGGGTTTTCTCAGATTACCTTCAATTAAAACTCAGCATTTAATTTGATTATTTAATGATTTTGATTTTGCATAATTCATCAAAAAAAAAAATTACATAGCAAAATTCTTACAATTTAACGCACTTTTCTTCATCTGAAAACGAAAACCGTTTCACGATAATGTAATTTTCACTTTGTGGCTTAAAGTAATGAAACGATTGTGTCCCAGAGATTTGTTTTACACGAGTATAACGGTTCTTTATTTTCTTTTCCATTGCATTGTAATCTTTTTCCGAGAAAAACTCGTAATATATTTTGGAATCTACTTTAGAAACAGCCCAAGAGTAAAGTTCGTATGCAGTTGTAATATGATGGCCTTGTAAACTTGCTTTTGAAGCGTTTCGCTTTAGAACACCTCCTAAAGCGTCACAAGGCCCTTTTCCATGGCAAGTGGCAAAAAAGTTCCACTCTGCATTAAGACCGAAGTCCTTGTACATGTGGCACAAATTGAAAGCAGTCATCTTATTTTTGTATTGACTGCCTGATCCATCAGAAAAAAAATGGATATTTTTCAGGTGAGGTAGCTTTTTTTTAATGAAATTCACACAATTTGTTATAAACAGCCGAACGGCAACATGGTTATGTTTAGTAAATTCTGCGATTGCTATAAAGCTTGTAAACTTTAAATTTTGTGCTTCATCCTTATAATATATGGCAAAAGGATGGATTGTGCATTGAGCGTTTGCCCAATGAAAACCTTGTATAGCGTCCTGAATAACAAAAGAGTAATTTTCAGAGAAGTCAGCAATTATAATGCAGTCAGTTGGTTCCAAATTAATTTTTAGTTGTTTTAAGTAGTTACCTTGTTGCTCTGCAATAAAATTATGCGGAGATAATTCGCTTAATTTTTCTAAAAATGTTTCCACAAACTCTTCTGCATCCATTCGCATTGAATTTAGATGACAACGATCTGTTTGCTTCCATTGCTTAAATTCTAAGGAATCGATATTTTCAAGAAAATTCATCAGGTCATTCTCCAGTGTCTGCGTACCCAGGCAATGATCACAGGCTTTCAACCAACATTTCTCTGTAGGATTTTCACATAGTATTTTAAAAAACAAGTCATGATACGTTTTTAAATGGTTAGGAATAAGTTTCTTATCCTTAAGGGTTTTAAACATTAATTTAACATTCTGATGATAAATGCATACGCAGACAGTATGCGTTCCACTTGAACCAGCCAGAATACAATTTTTTGGGCGGCTGCTGGAAAACATTGAAAATCCAATTTTAAAAGTAGGATATTGCTCTTTGAAAATCAAATAAATTTCACGAAGGTTACATAAAAGTAACCTGCGCTGAACATGCACTTTTTCTTCTGCCATATTTTCAATAACGAAATCCCTTTTCCCAGGACATGCTCTGCTTATCTCGTCACTATTATAAAAGTCCCTAACTACAGTTAGAGTATCATCGCTCAAAGATAACATATTTACTCTGGTCTCCGGTGTGCTCATAAAACCTTTTTCAATCTGTAATTCCTTTGCACGTTGAGCAATTCGTTGCGAAACACCGAATTCTTGCATAATTTTGTATGCAGTCCAGGATTTGGGGAGAGAAGTTAGAATCCTATATCGATCGTTTCTGTCAGATGTTTCATCAAATTTTGCCTTCATCTGTTGAAGAATTTCCTGTCCGTCTCCGGGTTTCTGGGCAGCAGCGCTACCAATTGATTCAGCACTCGTTGATTCCAAAGAAAACAAAGATTCTGAAAACAAGATGGAAAAATATCACAATTAGTTAGGAACATTTTTATTTGTATAATGTAATACAGATTGTATTCGATTATTTGAAGTATGATAGGCAACTGCTCTACAAATTGAGCTAAGGGCGAACACGAAATTATTGCGACACATTCAACAGGGCATAACTTTTTTACCATTGGGTAAAAATCAACCAAATTTTGCACACTTTCTCATTGATGTGTATTGTTTACATGCTGTCAAACTCGAAGTCGTGTTTTTCGATTCAACGAAAATGAAGGTGAACAAACGCGAGTCGAGAGAACAAATTCTTTCCAAACACCTGGAATTTCCTGACCTGTCGCACCGGCAGTTGGGAAAAATGTTGAACATTCACCATATTCAACCGTCTCCAGAGTGTTGAAGCGGTTCCAGGAGTGGTTGACGTTGGACCACGGCAAAGGAGCTGGAAGAAAACCGGGACCGGAGAACAAAAAGACGGAGGGAAAGGTGAAGCGGATGATTAAAGCAAATCCCAACGTCTCAAGCCGTGATTTGGCTAAAAAGATCGGCATGTCGCAGAGCTACGTCCAGAATGCAAAGAAGAGAGCTGGACTACATACATACAAGGTACAGAACTTCCCAAACCGAGATGAGCGGCAACAATCGACGGCTAAAACTCGGGCACGGAAGCTCTACGAGAAGATGCTGACAAAATATGGCTGCTGTGTGATGGACGACGAAACGTATATAAAAGCCGATTTTAAGCAAATTCCGGGGTTGGAGTTTTTCACCGGCAAGAGCAAGTTCTATGTGGACGACAAATTTAAGAAGACGAAAATGTCGAAGTTCGCCTCCAAATATCTCATTTGGCAGGCCATCTGCTCTTGCGGACTGAGGAGTGAGCCTTTCGTGACAAAGGGCACAGTAAATGGCGAGATCTACAAATCTGAGTGCCTCGAGAAGCGCCTTTTGCCGTTCTTGCAGCAGCACGACGAAGCTCCGCTATTTTGGCCAGATTTGGCATCATGCCACTATTCTAAAAGTGTCCTGGAGTGGTATGAGGCCAATTCTGTCCATTTTGTTCCAAAGGACATGAATCCGCCAAACTGTCCGGAGCTGCGCCCGGTGGAGCAGTACTGGGCAATGATGAAGCGGGAACTTCGGAAGAGCAAGAAGACAGTCAAAGACGAGAAGGACATGTTAAAAAAATGGAAAAAAAAAACTGAGAAACTGGTACCGGATGACACTGTAAAGACTTTGATGGAGGGCATCAAGCGAAAATGCGTTCAATTTTACACTCAAGGCTCCATCGATTAACTTTTCTTTTGATTTTTGAAGTAAATATATGTATAAAACTACCCTTAAATTTTGGTTTGATTCTAAACATTATAAGAAAATTGGCATGAAATTTTCGGTGTCGCAATAATTTCGTGTTCGACCTTTACCAGGTCGGATTAGGTAACATTATACGGAACTGATATTTTTTTAAATTTTCTGAATAATCGAGTACAACTTGTATAACGTAGCAAATCATGACGTCTGAATAAACAAAAAGAAGAGATTATTCTACTTACCAACACTAGGAACAGCGTCAATTTCCGATGATCTAGCGGCATTGGGATCGATTATTTCGAAACCACCATTATTGATGTTTGCTGGTGCGGCGAAATTGTTCACTCTAGATGGTCCGGTAACGGCGAGATCATCAAGTTTCGATGGTTCAGAAACGGTGAGTTCTTGATTTCCACATTCTAGATTAACTGCACTTGGAGTTGCTGGCTCATTTTCTTTCTTGATAAAGCGATAAAGCCTGCAATAGCAGGTATTACAAATGTAGGAACAGCTTTTATCCAATTTTATTCTCCTTTCCGCTGCATAACCATATAGTTTAGGAGTAACTTTCTTGTAACTATTACTCCAAACATGGCAATTTGAGCATTCGTGCTTCATTGTATTAAACGTTTAAAATTAACACTTCATTTGATCACTTTTTAAAAATAAAAAATAAAACATTGAAACACTTTTCTCAAATTTTTGCTAGTACACGCGAGCAAGTTCCTTTTAATTCTACTGGAAGCTTACTTACAGACTTCGAGTGCTCGACTTGAAGGGAACATCACAGTAGGTCTAGTATTTATAGTAGGTTTGTTGGTACCGCAGTGTGTGAGGTAGGGGAGGTACTTGAGTGTGTTTATGTGTTTGTTTGTTACCTAAAATGTTGTTTGATACCAACAAGGTTATTCATTATTACTTCGTTTGAAGGTAGTCAAATTGGTGTTGTGTTGTTTAGTAAGTTGTTTTTGTGATGAAGGTATAAATTTAAACAGCCACGAATATCCGTTTCCTTGACCCTTGCTAAGCAAGTTTTTGGGATTTTGTTTGTGGATTGCTATGCTTTCCGCTACATTTAGTTTCGTTGAATATATGTTCAGCTACTTTTGATTTAAAATAAAATAACTACAATGAAATAATTCCCGTAGAAAATGATGCTCATTCCATGTGTATATGGGCAAAAAACTTGAAATTTTCAAAAAAATTTAACTCAACAACGGCTCGATGAACATTTAAGATTTTTTGATATGTTATGTAAAAATGTTTGAATTTTGATAAAAAAATATAAAAATAAATAGTCGTGGTCCAGCATTTCGAAAATCATAAAAAACGAATTATATATATATATATATATATATATATATATATATATATATATATATATATATATATATACAGTCATACCTCGATATAACGTAACCTCTATATAACGTAACCTCGATATAACGTAACTCGATATAACGTAACTTTTACCTCGATATAACGTAACTTTTTTTTGCTCTTATTTTTGGCAGTTTAAATTATAACCGTGATTTATCTATCTATCTATAAATACAAAAATAAATGTCTGTCTGTCTGTCTGTCTGTCCGGCCCTTACAGGCTCCGAAACTACTGAACCAATCGGCGTGAACATTTGTATTCAGGAGTTTTTTGGGTCCGGGGAAAGTTCTTATGATGGATCAAAACCCCTTCCTCATCTGGAAGGAGGGGGGGGGGGGGGTCTCTTATTCAAATGAAACACAAAGTTCTCACAAATCAGCTCAAACGATTGCACTAAAACCATCATACTGACTCGACTATGGATCCGTTTTCGTTCGGTAATTGCGAGTCCTAGTCAGCCCTGACCCAGGTTTAAAACCGAAAACGACATAGAAGATTGTTGCAACCCAGATAGGCTTCGTTCTCCTTCACGACTTGAAAATCGATCAAGTGTCATTTGCTGAGTTGTCAGCTTTTGTCTTCTTTTTTTAATTTTAATGTTTTGTTTTCAACTGGTTCAGCGTTTGACGCAACCGCACCAATGACATCTAACGAAATGGGCGCAGAAGCCGAATTTTTACGCTTGCGGAATTCCAGGTTCTCGATCTGAACGAAGTGATAAAAAAACGCTGCGAAGTGGATGTCTTTTGTCTAGTATGTCTTTTGTCTTATGTATTTGTTTGTCTTATTTTTCAACACATCCATTTGATCCGGTCCATTTGAACTAAACAGTCCTAGTACAATCCTAGTTCAAAGATGGACTTCAAGTGTCCTTCAACCTATTACCAAAATTTAAAATGAAAGGCTAGCTATTTTGACATTTCAAGTCCATCGGTTGTAACATCTGAAGTGCATTTGAAGTA
The DNA here is from genome assembly GCA_024533555.2 of Aedes koreicus. NCBI lineage: Eukaryota > Metazoa > Arthropoda > Insecta > Diptera > Culicidae > Aedes > Aedes koreicus. Next base: position 5,532 of record JAHHFK020005705.1, on the reverse strand, counting down.
CGATTGTACTAGGAGGGGAAGTACGATTGAAGTAGGAAAAGGGACTTGGCTGATTCAATTGTACTAAGCTCCGCTATCTGGGAAGGTTAAGTGTAAAGTTGCTTGCGATGTTGCATGCAATGCTTCAACATGGTTTGTATATGCCGTCAAACATCTGTTTTCTGTGGATTGTTTGTTTTTGTGTATGTAGTAGGAAGCTAGCTGTTAAAACTTCTTTATTATTGCACAACTCATAATTCAAGAAGATCGACTAAGTCGGAGATTTTTTGAAAAATGGATCGCGTGTCGCGTAAACAAGACAAAAAACATAACCGTGTTGGTTTACAACTAGCGGTTAAAATGAAAATTAATCAAAATCTTGGAAATGGTGTTTCGATGAATGAAATAACGAAGAAGTACAAAGTTTGGTCTGCATCTACCATCTATGCCATGAAATATGCAAAGGACATGTGTAAGAAACTTAAATGATATTCCATGAAAACAATTTAACATGTTTTGTTCTTAATTTATAGCAAAACGAAAGCGTTTCAAGAATCCTCGATACCCACAGGTTGACGAAGCTCTCTAGATCTGGTTTTTGCAAAAAAGCTGCAATGCTGACGAAAGTGGGCTCTTTTTCAAGAAATCTCCAACATGAACATATGTTGAGAGACGCCAAATAAAAAAAGATCGGATCACGTTCATGCCTTGATGCACCATGTTAGGGGTGCTCAAATTACCGTTAATGTTGATTGGAAAGTCTCACAGACCTCGAGCACTCAAAAATCTTAAGGAGTTGCCTGTATACTACAGGGCATCTAAGAGTGCATGGACGATGGAAAAGGAGCTCTTTAAAGAGTGTTTTTTTTTTAGGAATCCGTCCTGAAAGTGACCGCCTACCTCAAGTCAAAAGGACTTCCTTTAAGAACCGCCCTTGTGTTGGACAATTGCACAGCTCATTACAATGCAGATGAGCTAAAAACTGTCGATGGATCAATTTTTACCATCTTTCTCCCTGCAAACACCACCGCCATTCTTCAACCGATGGATCAGAATTTGATTCAGATGATTCAGACGCGCTTCAAGGATCTGATGATGCAGGAAATTCAAATTCGTGGAGGAGAGTTTGACGAGTGCGTGAAGAAGAACAACATAAAGGACGTCATCTTTTTGGGTTGCTCAAGCGAAGGAGGTAGTTTCAGCTGACTCGATTCGCAAATCTTGGAACATGCTTTACAATGCCCGTGAAATCGAGGATGAGGATGATGTACCGCTGTCCGTCATAAGAGACACGCCGAGTAGCATTGGTGAGAAGATAGCACAGACCGAAGAAATCGACGAGGAGGATGCCGGATTCGAAAAGCTGGACGATGATGAGATCACCGCAAGTGTTCTTCACAAAGATGCTGACGAAGCCATTCCTATGCCGGTGACGACATGCAGTCAATGTCAACGCAGGAAGAAGCATTACAATCTGCGAGTTTTGGAGATGATGACGAATATGTAAACGTGTTGGATGAAGCAGACTTAAATGGGTTCGATCTGGTAATCAGATACGCGGAAGAGAACAATTGGCCACTGACTACACAGTTCTCGCTGCGCCAGATACGTACTAATGTCATGGACATCGTAATTCACAAACAGCAGTAAGAAGGCTTCTGTGTAGGAATATTGTTTTGCTATTTTGTACTGGTTTGTGAATTGTTGTGAATTTGAGTTCTAGTTTTATGTATAAAGAATGGTAATATCAGGAGATTAGTCACTCTCCCACGTTGTGTTATTGTTTCAGGGTGTCGGAAGGTGTCATAACTACAATCGAAAATGTATCCTTACTGGCAACCATGGACCATTTTGACTTTTAATCCACCCACATTCAAACATCATCTGAATCACATCAGTGCAAGCGAGAGGGAAACAAAACAGTGCAAAACCAAATAATCAATTCGCGTAAGTGGTGCCAGAAATTACTGTACCTTCCATGTGGTGAGGAGTGAGTTTGAAGTGTGTCGGATTGTGTTTTTGAAGGTGTTAACACATGGTGGCGGAGTGAATTACCCCCTGGGTAGTATGGAGTAAGCTGTAATCAAATTTTGGTGGATTTTTATGTATACATCATTAAAAGAATACTGCTAAAAGTAATGTTCTAAAATAATAAAAAATATAAGAACAAAAAAAATTTAAAAAAACTGAAAGGATCAATAAACAAATAAAAAAGAAAATATAAAAAAATAAAGATTTTTTTTTGGAAAAACGTAGGTAAGAAGGGCTGGATCAGTAAACAATTAAAAATAAGAATGTAAAAGATATTTAAAAAAATTGGAAAAACCTAGGTAAGAAGGGCTGGAACACCCTGCTGGGTGAATAACATTGATTTTACGTTAATTCTTTTATAGAAAAGAAGAGATAAAAAAAAATTCTGGAAAAAAAAATTTGCTTCGATATAACGTAACTTCGATATAACGTAACGAAAATAAAAATTGAGTTACGTTATATCGAGGTATGACTGTATATAAATGGTTTGAAAGTAATAAAAACAATAAAGAAAAAAAACTGCCCTTCCAGCATAGAAAAGTAAGAAAATGATGCGACAATAAAATAAGACCACTCGTTAATTCATTCAAAAATCGTTTCCATCAGCTTTGATCATTAGTATTTAGTGGTATAACCATTATTCCGGATCACTTCTCGCACTCTCTTCGGCATTGACTCCACGAGGTTTCGACATGTGCTGGCAGGGATGGCATACCATGCTTCCTGAATTTTGCTCCATAGTTCTTCCTTATTTTTCGATTTTAAAGGATTCACCGACTTTTTGACTATCTGCCAAAGATTTTCTATCGAATTGAGATCCGGGGATTGTGCCGGCCATTGCATTACATCAATTTTGTGATCCTCAAACCATTGCTTCACAGTACGGGCAGTATGCTTAGGATCATTATCTTGCATAAATTGCCATTTCAATGGCATTTCCCAGTCAGCATGTGTTAGCATTACATTCTCCATGATCTCAGCGTAAACGTACTGGTCCATTATCTTTTTTATCCAAAAGAGTGGACCAACACCGTACCAGGAGAAGCATCCCCCGACCATGATATTACCTCCTCCATGTTTAAATGTTTTTGTTGTGTACTGTGGTTTGAAAGCTGAATTAACAGGTCGGCGAACCCAGCGTTTTCCATCAGATCCGATTAAATTCACTTTTGTTTCATCTGACCAAAGGATGTTCCGCCATTTCTTACCATTTTCGGGTCCGATCCAGTCCAGATGTTCTCTAGCAAATTTGAGACGTGCCTGGAGATGCTTCCGTGTGAGCATTGGAACTTTCCTAGGACTTCTTCCAATCAGATTCTTCTCAACAAACTGTCGCTGAACTGTCCTGGAACTCACGGATAAGTTCAGCTCTTCTTTGATCTTCGTTGCTGACTTGAATGGATCAATGCTAGAAAGTCGTTTGATGTGGCCGTCGTCCTTAGAGGTAGTTTTCCGGGGACGTCCAGTTCCCACTCGTGGTTTCGGGTCACGGAGAGCATTGCAAGCAAATGTTTTGGACCGTCCTAAGAATGCAGCAATTTCTCGTTGAGTTTTTCCTTCTTTCGCAATTTGCCGGATATGAATCCTTTGATTCTCTGTGCAGTGATAGCTTCGGCCCATTTTTGCTGAATTTTTCCTAGAACTGACGAAATATGATGTCTTGTTAGATGAACAATATGATGAAGAATAATACGACTCATCGATAAACAACTTACTTCAGAGGAACGACGGTATTTGCTACAAAATCAGATGAAATGTGGAAGTGGTCTTATACTTTTGTCGCACGTTTTTTGGTCCTTTAGCAGCTTTCGATGCGTCTGACTTGGAATGTTTATTTCCGAGGCTGAAAAGCTTGTGGAATCTCATGTCAAGTTAGTACATGTGCTCGCCACTTGGTGTCGCATACGTTTAATGCAAATTGGCGGTTAGGACGCATGCTTGAAAATTGCTCTATGCTGTGGGCTTATTGTTTTGTCCGTCACTGTATATATATATATATATAATATATATAAAAAAAAAATATATATATATAATATAAAAATATATATATATATATATATATATATATATATATATATATATATATATATATATATATATATATATATATATATATATATATATATATATATATATATATATATATATATATATATATATATATATATATATATATATATATATATATATATATATATATATATATATATATATATATATATATATATATATATATATATATATATATATATATATATATATATATATATATATATATATATATATATATATATATATATATATATATATATATAAGTTACTGTTTACTATACTGCGAAGGACTTTTAAAAAAACTAAAACTTGAACTACACTGTTTGAATGATAGAAATAGAATGATTTATTACAGCTCAATATTGTACCTAGCTACCTGTGGGCCCTATCAATTTAACTGCTGCCTAAGCATTCCGTTAGCAGACCACGTTGAACCGCCGGATGGTGTCCAGTTACGCTGATCGTTCTCGGAGCTGTTGCAACTCGCGCTCCAATTCGGACTGCTGCTGTTGCAATATTCTGACTTGTTGTTGTTGGATGGTTTCTACGTCGTGGTTGTTAAGTTCGGTTGGCTGGTGTGTTTCGATTGTAACTGTTCCCCCCTTAAGTGAGGAACGTCCCGGTCCGTATGTTATGTTCTTGCTGACAATTTTAATAAATATCCAAATGATAAGAATGCATATTGTGATGGTGGAAAACGAGAATCCTCCGAACGTTGTCCATAGCCTCAAGTGAAGACTTTCCTGACGCAGGTAAACGTGCTCCAATTTTTGTCGGTTGCTAATTCTTGCATTATATTAAGCCATTCTTCGGGGCATAGTATGCAGTTGACCCTTGTTGGGTGCATATAGTCCCTAAGAATCCTTACCGCCACGGGTACACCAAAGGTGACACGTGTTATTGTTCTCCTTTTTATCCCAGAAAAGATGGTCTCGAGCGTGTCTTCGTTGTTGTCTCCTTTTTGGATAATGATTTGATTCCTAAATAGATTAATGGGTTTTTCTGTCATCTGGATCAACCCTCCAGCATCGGAGTTGGCTGAGTGAATAGTTTCGTTGTCGTCGCTTTCGTCAGATGATGATGAAGCATCGGTGTCTTGCTGGTTCAAATGTATTTCATGAGGTATTCGAGACAATCCGTCCGCAACAACATTTTGTTTTCCGGCACGGTATTGAATATCGTAATCAAATTGCTCCAATCTCAGCTTCATTCGAATAAGTCTATCATTTGACGTCTTCAAATTTAAAGCATAGGTCAAAGGCGTGCGTGACGCAAAGGCTATAGGTTTGTCCTTTCCTATGGGTCCCTGCGACAGAACCGCGCCTAATGCGTAGTTTGAAGCATCTGTTGTGAGAACAAATTTCTTCGTAAAATCTGGACGTTGGAGCACATGGCTGCTGGTTAAGATATTCTTGCAACGTGTGAAGGCTGATACAAACTCAGGTGTATGAGTGATCTTTTCTCCTTTAC